>DWQW01005164.1:0-18300 GCA_018249695.1 Heliconius erato demophoon
ACGTAATGCCTTGAAAATTCCGCGGAAAGTAGGAAACGGAGTGTCTTAACACTGTGTTCTCTCTGCCTACTATACTATATGCAGGATACAGCGTAAGCGTTAAAAGTAACATAAGTTGAATTATGAATGCCAAAAACTGGAAGCTGTAACAGACACTCTAGACAGGTATGAATGCAAAGATGGAGTTCGAATGAATAAGAGATATTGCAATTATATAGTCTTTGACAAAGTTCGTCTAAGTTGGCCTTTGATAATATAAATCGGGCCTTAAAGAATTTCATATATTTCCAAAAAATAAAATATACACTGTATAACATATTTCAGTATTTATTAAATTATATATTATACTAGTTTTAAATCTATATCTAATTTTTTATACTTTTAAACAAGCTGCGATTTCATTCAAACAATATCTTTATATCAAATTTAATTTATCACTAAAAAACTGACATATTTAATAAAACACTTTATTTAATTTCAGGCATGAGATGCCGTTTTAATTTATAAAATTTATTTATTGGAAAATTCACATTAATATTGGAGGCTGATAATTTATCTCATCCTAATTCGGAAAACGCTTATTGGGTGTCGAAGCACGGGGATAATATGATTTATGCCTCGCCACTAACTATGTTTAATATCGGTATTAGCATACATAGCCTTCTAAACGCTCGCGTAATTGGATCTGTCAACTTTGAAACGGTGGTGTAATAAATATTTAAAATGATCTATCAATACGTCGCGTTGTATTAGAATTTCAGGTATATTGAATAAGTTTTAGATACTATAATAATGTGTGAGCCGTTTTGTGATTAGGTCTTAAGGTTTAGACGGCATAATACGATAATATCCACAGAGTGGAAGTGTCAGCGCTCCTTTTACAGAAACAGCATATATGGTAAAATATTTTAAACCCATACCTAAAGAAACTTATCAAGATAACTCAACAGTTTAGACGTAGGTTTGTTTTCCATTTCACGATTTTTATCCCTACCTTTATTTCGTGTGACATACACATACTACTAAGCATTGTCGATCTTTTACTTTTCATTCATACAACACATAACCGAACGAGAAAGATATTTCTCGTTCTTTGTCACGTAATTACCTATTTTTTATAATAAATCTAAACAACGTTCAAAGCTGTTATTAAAGTTGTTTAATAAAATCCTACTTTGAGGCAATCTATTATATCTCCTTTATTATGAAATGTTTTCGAAATAATGCATGTTTATTAAACCACACATTAACTTATATTAAAAAATTTTAACACACAAAATGATATTGAACTACGATAGATAGGTATTTACATTTAACATTAGTTTTACATCGTCGTCGTCGCATTTTCCTTTTACTATCGTTAATATTTTTATCATAAGTAATATTAAAAACTCAACATTTTTTTGTTTCTCATCTTAAAAGAATGTATTTTTGATGGTACACTCTAATACGGACACACAATAGTTTCACATTTAAGAGAAATACTTAGTATTATTCACATGCCATATTCGTCACAAAGATAAAATTTATATTAAACAGCATCCAAATAATTTAAAACACTTAATAATCACTCGTAATTTAAATGCTACGAAATTTTTGGACCTCATACGTAACCAGTATATGTCGACCAGATCCCGCTAGACGTATATCGTAATACTAGTGGGCGCGCGGCTTCGCCCGCTTATTTGCACCCTTAGGGGTGAATTCTAAAAAAACCACGAAATACGTGTTGCATAAAATATTTTTAACAGTCTGAATTTAATTTTTTATAACAATCGGTGGCGATTTAAAGATTTTTCTATATAAACTTTCAACCCCTTATTTGAACCCTTAGGGGGAGAATTCTAAAAAAACCATGAAACACGTATTCAATGAAAAAATTTTAGGAGTCTGAATTTCAAATTTTATAAAAATCGGTACAGATTAATTTTTTTTTCCATACAAACTTTCAACCCCTATTTCATCCCTTTAGGGTTAAAATTTTTCTAAATCCTTTCTTAGTGGATGTCCAGAATATGAAAATAAACATCTGCCCAAATTTCACGTTTCTACGCACAGCGGTTACGGCTCTGCGTGCGTCTTACCTCAGTTAGTCAGCACACAGGATATTACGGATTGTCACACATAGGATATTACGGAGATGCAATTTGTGCATTCAAAAAAGCGGGACACTTTGAAAAAGACAACAAAATAAGTGGACAAATGAAACGATAAATGTGAGTGTGTGTAAAGTGTATTCCTAAGTGTTGCGTTGATTTAACATTCCCTCGCCGCCGTTAGCTACGCACCTACGCTAGTTGCTGCGACTCGATTTCTTTAATGAGGCGTGTGCGACGTTGCCGCTTTTACAGTTTAGTGTCTTTACAAATGACATTTTATTTTAAAACGATAATTTTATTATTCATTTTGTTTGAAAAAATCACTTTTTCATTTATGGTTTTTTTAAATTGTATTAGGTATTTATAGAATAGTTAAAACTGTGGTCTCATTTAAAGTGGTGCTTAAACTTTCACTCTGTATACATTGTTATCATTCTATGAATGTGTTAAAAAAATACTTTTATTTTATTCCATGTAATAGAAAATACAAATTAATTTTCAAAGTAGTATGTATCTTCTGATAATACATTATATTCATAATTTTTTGTCTTTTCTCATTATTTTCTTACTTAACAGGCTTAGACTTTAAGCCGACGATATATAAAATGTTATATTTATTGGAGTAAAACACCAAATACTTTTTCCTTAATTATATATTGGTCAAGTGTAGAAAGATAAATACGTTTTCATTTAAGATTCTTTCATTCGTGTTAAAAGCGGACAATGATATATGAGAAGCATTATATAGGAAAACAATACTACTTTGCGTGTTTATTTTAAAGCTTGATGGTGCTTGACCACATAGTGAACTAACATATATGTTACGTATAATGTATAACTATTATTTATTCAAACGTTGATATTAATTTTGATTAATTTTCTAATAAACTTTTTAACATCGTAAGTATATTTGATTCTTTATTGCATCTTACAATAACTATATAAATTTTATTTTTAAAGAAGAATTAAACTTTAAATGTTCAAATATAATTATTACTTAATAGCAATATTTTATTGTTATGTTCATTAATTCTATGTATATCATGTGGCTTTATTAATTAAAATTGTTATTCTAATACTTTCTTTTTCGCTGTATATAGAAACCACCTTAAGTAGACTTCTTTAAAGTTCAAAACTTTGTAAAAAAAATCATAGAAATAAATGATTTACATTTTATTCGTCGTAATTACCATCGATTCCATTAGCGAAAATAGTTTTTTTTTATATTCACACATTGTGTACTTTCAGTCTGTTGTATAGAGTAGCTTTAATATATATTTTGAATAGCAAAAATGTTGGTACCTGGCTTTTAATTCCAATAATCCGGCTACCAAAAGCTTTCAAATATTTGATATAGGCAATTACATTATTATAGCAAATATATATATAAGATTTGATTGAGGTCAGTCGTGGCGTAGGAGTACAAAGTGTGACTGTAAAATCGACTGGTTGTGGGTTTGATCTCCACTCGAGGAGATGAAATATTTACTTAAATTTATATTTCCATTTCTTCGCTCTGGTGTTGGGGCGAAACGCGGCGTTGAATTCTGCCACTCAACACGCTATGCCTTTAGAATCCGGCAGAAAGTGGGGAACGGAGTGTCTTAACACTATGTTCCCTCTGCCTACCCTGCTGTGTGCGGGATACAATGTGAAGCTGATTTATTTATTTTATTATTTTATATATATAAGATATTAAATAATGAAAGTTTAATAAACTATCCATATAAGTTCCATTTATTATGTTTTTTTTAAAGAATTCCCAAAGAAATCTGGAAATATGTAAATATTTGTTTTAAATTAAATTAAAAAATTAAATATAAAAAATAAGACACTCCGTTCCCCACTTTCTGCCGAATTCTGGAGGCATTGCGTGTTCAGTGGCAGAACTCAACGCCGCGCTTAACCTCGACACCAGAGCGAAGAAATGGAAATATAAATTTAAGTAAATATTATTATAACACTTTTTACAATATACAATATTTGTTTTAAATATTGTATATTGTAAAAAACAACAACAAGTCATCTGTGACGATACTAGATCGATACACTGTCGATACACTGGACCCTGGACACTAGATACTCAACACCTGACACTCAACGCTTTATATTGGATACTCTACTCACGAAAGTTGACACTCGCCAAACGGCGCCCGGCACACGAAACTCGCCACACGACACTAGATCTAAGGCACTCAACAGCTTGCTCTCGACAGCTCAACATTCAATATACTGCACCCTGAGTATCGACACTTCTTTTTTATGGAAAAGGACAAGGCAAACGAGTGTTTGGGTCACCTGATGATAAGTGATTACCGCCGCCCACGACCTCGTGCAACACCAGAGGAGCTACAGGTGCGTTCCCGGCTTTTAAGGTGGGTTGAGCGCCGGAGCCCGGCATTACCTGATGCGAAACGCAGTGGTATAAAGGCACTACTTAACGACGGTTTTAAATGCCGGGGGTGGTAATGATCCGGTCGAGTCTGCCCACGCGTGTTGCCATTGCTGGTGACGTGACTCTACCACACTTACTTTAGTCGCTTCTTACGACACCACCAGTACCAGGATGATCCTGTTCTATTCCGGGATCACAAGGATTTTTTTTTCATTTTACACTCGATATCTGAATCTAGACATTCGATAATCGACCGACGCTCGTAACTAGACAATACTCGACTCTCTAATAATTTACTATTTCAAAAATGTTGCGATAAATATTTCAGTAATGGATTTATAATATAACTAGCGGCTCACTCGCAGTTTCGCTTACATACAACTTATAACCTTTTATTATGCTGCATTGCATGATCGATCACGAACAATTTGTTTTTATAATTCTTAGAAAATGCAAACACTACGTGCCTGCTTGGGAGAATGTCATTGGCGGCAAACCTAGGTTCGAATCTCGCTGGGGGCGCCCATATGTATATATGGACAAAGTACGTACTATTAAAGCCGAAGATCTTAAATTTAATTGATTATGAAATACGAGTAGCTTTCGTTCGTAAGTTTGAATATACATCAAATTTTATTTTACATGTATAACATACATGTAAAATAAAATTCGTTGAATATTTCATCGAATTTTCAATTGCAATTTTCAATTATATTTTGTCACAAAATGCCTTCTTGTGACTTATTTAAAGGAGATAGATAATATACCTATCTGATGTCATGGACTCTTTTTAGAATTAATAAAATTTAATATTTTTGTTAAGCATATATTAAACTATTTTTGCAGCGCACTCTCTCAAAGCAATTCGATACCGCTCCTTATTATTGTTATTTCGTTATTTAAGGCTCACTAAGACTTACTTCGCAATATCAATATATAATCTGATACTCTATTAGAGTTAGAGTTCCAATCTTAATCCCATATTTTTTTCCAAAATATATATTTTATTGTGAAAATCTTGCTTATTTATAAAACTTTGAGGCCATTCGTCGTAGCACAGGGGCACAAAATGTAACTACAAGCGCAGCTGTTTGTGGGTTCGTCCCCACTTGATGAAATGAAATATTTATTTAAATTTATATTTTTCTTTCTTCGCTCTAGTGTCAAAGCAAACCGCGGTATTGAGTCACGCTACTCAACACGGAATGACTTCAGAATTCAGCAGAAAGTGTAGAACGATACGGATATACCGCTTGTTCTATCAGATGCGAGATTAACTATCCACGTAATTTGAACTAAACGTGATTTAACTGTTAGTATTGTATTTGTTGTAGTAAATTTTGTATCATGGATTATGCTGTAGAAATATTGATAAGCTTCGAATATTATCTATAACATATAAATAAAATTGATGTGATTGTCTGTGATTTCAAAATAATAGCGTTTATTTCAAGCGTATATGGCGTATAGCATTTTGTCTGTCTGGCTGTCTTATTGTTTGCCTATGTTAATCTTCAGAGCGGCTGAACCGATTTTTATAGGACTTTCACTGAACCATAGAGGGCGTTTTCACGCAACATATTTGTTTTATATTGAAAATATAAGGCAAACGAGCGTTCGGGTCACCTGATGGTAAGTGGTCACCACCGCCCACGACCTCGACACCAGAGGATCTACAGGTGCGTTGCCGGCCTTTAAGGTGGAGATCCTCCCCATGATAAATACAGTAGAGAACGCGCAGAAAGTAGACCTATCTACACAAGGCCAAAACTACATAAATCGTTGGCGGTAGTTTGATATAATAATTATGTCAACTGACAGACGAATGCCACCTCAGTCTACCCGTGACCACGGAATACTGCAAAATATTCAAAACGTCGGGTTTCCAAAATGTATAATCTAAAATATACGCGATTAATCCGGTTAAAATAGTTTCATTTAAAATGTGTCATAATCGTGAAAATCAAAGAATTTATTATTTTTTTCTGGTTTTCTTAATATTCCAAAGTAAATATACTATTAAATAACTTCTCCCAACAATTTTTTTTCAACTTCACCATTAATAAATAATAATTCCAGAGTAATATCGAGTTATAATCGTCTAATACCTCAATCTTGTTTCTAAATGGCCAGCTGTCACTTGTTGTTAAGTAGAACATGTCTTGTCGCTGCTTCCTCCAACTATCTAGTTTATTAACAATAGGTTCTTGGCGCGGTAATATCTGACGTTGTTTAGTACAAGTTATATGGACTGAGAGAGAGTTCGGATAATTTTGGGTGCTTCATAAATTAAACTTCACTGACTTATGGAAGTTTTGACTTAAAGGTTGTTGGTTGCTTTATTTATAGACAATAGATAGCCAGTCTAAGTGGTTATCTGAGATAATACTTTTACTTTTACATTGGTACAAATAGTATGTAGTGGCACAAAGTGTAACTATAAAATACACTAGTTGTGGGTTCGATTCCTACTCGAGGAAATTAAATATTTATTTACATTTATATTATCATTTCTTCGCTCTGGTGTCGAGGCAAAGTGCGGCGTTGAGTTCCGCTACTCAACACGTAATGCCTCCAGAACTCGGCGGAAAATGGAGGACGAAATGTCTTCTCAGTACACACCATGCTCGATTCACATTCGGCCTTGTATAAATTTACTATGTTGCACACAACAATATACTTGTATATACACATTATAAAGTAAGAAATATACAGTAAGTCGCTTAAAACGATCTCTCGCTAGCCATACTTAAATGGAACTTTGGAATATCAATAAAAATTGGTCAAATTTTGTTTTCCATTCACTATAATTAGCAAATGATGTAATGTTAACGCATTAAAAATCTCTGCAAAAAAAATATCTAAAAGATACGGAATAAAAATCAATAAATACAACATTGATTTTATATTGTTTCATTACAGTCACTTACACAATGAAGGTATAGAATTAATTATAATATATTTTATTAGTAGACTTGGTGATCGATCACTTTATCCTTCATTTCCCGATAAGTACGCGTTGAGAGAAAAGATAAATATGCCTTACTTTGTCTTATTGAACACAAAAGTATTTGTATTACAGACAAACAAAAATATCGCTTAAATTCCAACTTGTTCCAACAACAACATAGTGAAGGCAATAGTTGTGGGTTCGATTCATAGCCTGGAGAAGATTTTTTTCATTTCTTAACTATGCTAATAAGACAAAGTTTTGCGTTTTAATCCGCCACCGGTCAACACGCATTGTTTGGAAAATTGGCCGGGAAATGGTGAACAGAAAAAGGAGAAAAATTAACATTCTGATAAGGGAGTATATGGATAGTTGG
Organism: Heliconius erato demophoon; assembly: GCA_018249695.1. Taxonomy (NCBI): domain Eukaryota; kingdom Metazoa; phylum Arthropoda; class Insecta; order Lepidoptera; family Nymphalidae; genus Heliconius; species Heliconius erato. The sequence continues at coordinate 7,821 of DWQW01005164.1, forward strand.
CTTTCTCGGCCTAGCTACAAGTATTTGCGGTATAAAATGTATAGAAAACTAAAGAACAAATAAATAAAAAAGTAAACATCTGACGAAATTTTACCGAAATACACGCGCACTAAGGAATATCAATATTTTTTGTAACATAAGATCCAATAGACTTTCATCTTACATTAACTTTTCATATTCAGTTAAAATCGATAGAAGATTCAAGGAAAAAAGTCACATAAGGTAATCAAAGAGCCATGAGTACATCGTAAGTATTATATATACAATTATAGTAGTAGTATTAGATATACATATACGGTTTTCTATATTATATTAGTAAATAATAGCAAATATAGAAATGGTAGAGTATAACTATAGACTAAAGTCGTCACGGCATGTCACAGCCAGTTATGGCGCAGGGGCATAAGTGTGCGACTGTAAACGCGACAGGTTGTGGGTTCGATGAAATTAAATATTAATTATTTGTATTACTAGAAACGACGTTCGACGGCGTTGAGTTTTGTCACTTAACACGCAATGCTTCCAGAATTTGATGGAAAGTGGAGAGCGAAGAAATGAAAATATAAAATATTTCATTTCTTCCACAACCTGTCGCGTCTTGTGCCCCTGCGGCTTGACTGGAATGATAAAATATACTATTTTCTCAAATATGACTCTTTAGTCATTTTAAGTGTGACTGCAAAACCAACTGGTTGTGGGTTCGATCCCCACTCGAGGAGATGAAATATTTACTTAAATTTATATTTCCATTTCTTCGCTCTGGTGTGGAGGTTAAGCGCGGCGTTGAGTTCTGCCACTCAACACGCAAAGCCTCCAGAATGCAGAAAGTGAGGAACGGAGTGTCTTAACACTAGGTTCCTCAGCCTACCCTGCTGTGTGCGGGATACAGCGTGAAGCTAATTTAATTTAATTTAATTTTTTAGTTATATTAAAAATTACGTTTACATTTGCATAATTATTTCCCAAGATCAATAATTAATGAGGTCGTCGATCTCTCGATCACCGACGCTCGTTGTCTCTGACACTTAATTATCATTAAAGGCTGGTGATTGCAAGTCTGCAGTAGACAGTAGTATGCGGGGACAGCAATAAGAAGTTATTTAGGTTATTAGTTATTTAGGACCTAAGCCCTTCATGGGTAATACCTAAGGTATTGTGGTATATTTTATTCTAACCGACAATAAAAACACCGGTTAAGTGCGAGTCATGCCCAGTTGACTATCCTAACTAACGTATTAATTTCAGACTTGTAACGGAAAGCGTATCTTTTAAAAATTGACAAACTTAAGTTTGCGGACATATGAACTCGTTTGGTATGAAATTAACTAGTAATATAACATTTTTTTTTTATGAAATACCTATAAATTCTCATTTCATAGCAAATTTCATAAAATATAGGGTCACGGGAAGTAGGCACTCTGTAGGCTGTAATTACAGGGCGAATTTCATACATTTCATACAAAATGCAGTAAGATCGATACCTAAGTGAATCTTAATGAGTCATAAATTGTGATTGCGTTGATTTATTAAAATCAGCTTGATAGAGAGCAATATCGAGATAAATGGATAAATTATTTATTTTTATCTTTCTAGAAACGATAGAGATATCCTACTAACGAACATGTGAATGATGTTATCAACAATCAACGATATAATTGTTAAAAATAGAAGTGAAGTTTGAATCTATTTGCTAATATAAGATTCAGGGACCCATACCCTTAAGACAATATAAAATCAATGTTGTATTTATTGATTTATATTCCGTATCCTTTAGATATTTTTATTGGAGAGATTTTTAAAGATGCGTTAACATTACATCAATTGCTAATTATAGTGAATGGAATACAAAATTCATTATTTTTTTTAAATAAAAACCTTCAGCCTATCCCGAGTAATTCGATATCATACAAGTAAAAGATTTAGTTTGGCTAGTGGTCAATTAATTTTTATGCATTATTAAATAAGAACTAACTGTAGTTGATTTTTTTCTTACTTCTCTGTGGACACATTATTATATTATTATTATTAATTTCGAAGCTAACAAAATCTAAGATCATAGACAAATAATAAATAAAAAATATATATAAAAAAATAAAAATTGAGTTTATCTATTTGATATATTTTGCTATAATCGGAAAAGTTACTGATTTATTTAAATAAAATATTTTTTGTCATAAAAATGAAAATTTTACGTAACTATTATACCTAAAATCTTAATTTTATGTGAATGTAAATTTTATGGGTGAAATATAAATATATAGAATATATTGACCATAACGATTATGATGAAACTAAAACATACCGAAATACGACCGATGGATGTTAGTAATAATCCAAAGAATATCAATAAATTAACAGAGTCTTCCTATACTTTTCCCCCATTATTTTAGATCTCTACAGACACATTTTTATATTTTAAAGAAACAGAAACAAGAGTTAAATTAGAAACGATAAAAACAGTAACAAGGTCTTCTGAATTCTTGAGGAGTTATGATTGATGATTTATTTGCCACTTTCCTATATACCTCTATGATTTATCTATATAATTAATCTAGATTTATCAAACTAATCGCTCTACATTGAATTCATCTTGTTCTCGTAAATGATAAGAAAACATATGTATATGGTAAAGAATTTCTAGAGAAAAAAAAAAGATGACAGTCGTTTCGAAATAAGTCAGCGTATCTGAAGATGTTCTTGCCTGTCATAACGTATTACTTTCGGGTTTATTAGCAGCAAGATTCCATTGAAAAGTGTCAAAATAAATTTTATATATTGCACGTATAGTTTTCCTTTTGTTTTTTTACCATGATGACTACTTTAACGTATTTATTTTATCTTTAGCCCGGTCTTTATCATCCTTTTTACCATTATGTAATTCCATCGGTAATCAGATTTGACATTATGAATTTATAAAAATATTTATTACCGAATATTATAATAACGAATATAATGAGGTCAGTCGTGGCGCAGCGGCACAAAGTGCGACTGGTTGTGGGTTCGATCCCTACTCGAAGCGATGAAATATTTACTTAAATTTACATTTCCATTTCTTCCCTCTGGTGTCGAGGCAAAGCGCGGCGTTGAATTCTGCCACTCAACACGAAATGCCTCCAGAAATCGGCAGAAAGTGGTGAACGGAGTGTCTTAACACTAGGTTCCCTCTGCCTACCCTGCTGTGTGCGGGATTTTTTTTAATCAGATTTTTCTAACAGCCGATTTACACGGTTGATCTATCGATAGAGTTTCACTGTAACTTCGAATAAATCTTCTAGAAAACCAATGTGCATAAACAAATATTATGTTACTTACATTAATATAATTGCCTAATATAAAAGATAATTCTTTATCGAAAATCGAGAAATTGAATTGTATATTGTTTCCTTCTCGAAATAGAAAGTGAATTAAATTAAAAATAAAATAAATAAAGAGATAGATTCATATTATATATGTTTATGTAATAGTAAAAATAAATGTAAACATTTACTGAAACAATTTAGAATTTTGTTATAATATGATACTACATAATAGAGCTGCCGCTGCCGCATGTTAAAAAATGGCTCAAGGAAAGTTATTGCTTGAAAAACAATATACCTTACAAAAGAAAAACCTTATAAAAGAAAAAAAATACTAGTTGCTTGTTAAAATGAAGTCAGATATAAGATTCTGCAATTGATTTTTCCGTATGAAAATGCAATTCAAAACTTCTTGTTAATAATATTTTTACTTTGATATAATATATTCTAAACAAAATTGTTATGTTATTTTTATTTACAAAAGGATTTTCTATTCAATTGAGCGTTACAATGTATTTAGATTGAAATATTTTCATGCTATTTTAGTAGTAAATGCTTGTATGTATATAATATATATTCTAAACTATAGATTCCTTGAGGACAGTTGGCTTAAAGCCTTCTATATCAATTTGTAGAGTAATCTGCTATACGTGATACTTTAGTGGAGTTCCAAGATTAATCGCAGAATTTTACTCCAAAAAGTATACTTTTATTGTGCAAATCTTGTGTATTTATAAATGATATTTTAGTTGTCAAAAATAATACCTTACTAAGAAAAAAAAATAACTCAGCAATTAAATGTAATTACACAATATAAAAGCAAAAAAAAAATTAAAAACTTTAAATAATAAACCAAACATTAATAACGGAAACTATATTTTTCATTGTAAATATTTCAACGTTTATAATACTATAGTATTATTGTAACACTACCGAAAATTGGAAGCTGAATATTCCATTTAAGACATTACATTCATTACCTATGGAGCCATTTCGGTGACACATGACTTTAATAAACGAAAGAGGTATTCATATTATATATTTTTTTTGTTTTTATTTGTATTGTTTTTATTTTATTTCACTTTCTTGTATTTTTTGTATATATTTGTAGATTTAATGGATGATTTCAATGTCATCAACATTTATAGATAAAAATCGTTGAAAATTAAATTCGTCGTGTCGCAATGGGGCAACAGATTTGATTGTAAAAGCGATGGGCTTGTCTTCTATTTTAACTTGAAGGAATTCTCAATCATTATATTAAAATTATTTATGTAATTTTATTTGATTGAGCTAAGAAATGAAAATATTGAATATTTTTCTTATTTCTTTCTCTGGTGTTAAAACACGGCGTTGCTGCGTTAATCTCTGTCACTTAACACGCAATGTCTCCAGAATTACGCAGAAAGTGGAGAACGGAAGTGTCTTAATAGGAACAGAGTGTCTAATAGTAATAGTGCATGGCTAAGCATTACTTCAGCCACCCGGCAGCACCTAAACTGGGTATTGGATCTAGATTTCAAATAAACACGCCTCATAAGCACGTACGAGTAATTGAGGCATACTTTTTTAATGGTAATTTTATACTGAGTGTTCCCTTAATCAGATTACTAAATTCAATTTAAGCTTCTCCAATTTCCGGTTTGATCGTGTCATGCCATGATTATTAATAAGGCACAGGTATGGCGAAAGATGATGACGTAGATCTAAAAAACGGTTGTTTCTCCTGCGGTCACTTTTATACGGCTTTTTAAAATAAATATTAGGCTAGAATAAGTTCACCTAATAGTTTATATATACTGCATTCTGAATATAAAACAAAAAATTTGGTGTTCAGAGGGTTTATAAAGAATAACTATGTATTTTTTAATTAACACCTTGTCAAAAGGTGCACAGTGTGATAATTTACTTTTTTATTGACTGAAATATAAAATTGGTTTGAACGCCAAAAAACTCGCTCATAACTACGCGGACAAAGTCGCGGGTAACAGCAAGTAACAATATAAGAGTAGGTTTAATATGAGAATCGAAGAGGCTTACAAATCCCAAATGTGTTTTGTCAAAAGTTAATAGCATATACGAATTTAAATGGAATATACGTGGCGAGAGAGCCCGATAGAATCCACTATTGGTTTTGCCGCACAAAATAGCAAAATTGATAGAGAGTGCTTAAACACGATACGGATATACCGCTTGTTCTATCAGAAACGGGATTAGCTAGCCACCTATTTTGAAGTAAACCTGATTTAACTGTTAGTATTGTATTTAGTGTCGTAAATTCTGTACTATTGTACAGATTATACTAAAGAAAATTGAGAAGCTTCAAATATTGTCTATAAATCTACACATATAAAATAGAAGCAACTGTCTGTGGTTTTAAAATAACTTTTTAAAGTTTAAAACATATAAAATTACTGAAAGGGTACTAAAACACAAACAATTTTTTTTCTGTCTGTCTTTTGTTTTGTCCAGGCTAATCTTTAGAACAACTAAACCGATTTTTATGAGTCTTTTACTGAAAGATAATAACGTAATTTGTAGGTTACTTTTTATGTCGGAATTCCGTTAGTATCGGGATTTAAGATTTTTTTACCATATACGTAAAAAATAAATCAGAGGGAACATAATGTTAAGACACTCCGTTCCCCACTTTCTGCCAAATTCTGGAGGCATTGCGTGTTGAGTGGCAGAACTCAACGCCGCGATTAGCCTCGACACCAGAGCGAAGAAATGGAAATATAAATTTAAGTAAATATTTCATGTCCTCGAGTGGGGATCGAACCCACATCCAGTCGATTTTGCAGTCACACCTCGTGCCGCTGCGCCACGACTGGCCTCACCATACCCTACCTACCATATACGTATTTTAAAAAATGACAGAAGATATTTGATATAAAAGGACACATAATAAATTATAAAAATATAAGCATTATTACATAGAAACATTGTAGAATAATACGCAACTTTCACACGAACACTTCAATCCCGACTTCCTAGAGTATCACATTTCAATGCTCCTCTACATGGCATCATCGTATATTCGAAAGAGATGGGAAAAATCCGTGACTTGTAGATCACATAGCGAAAGAAATGAGTTGTTTTTTTCAACGAGATAAATTATCCACCCTTGTTTACAGTAGTAGTGGCTTATCTATTTTTACCAAATAAAATATTTTCTAGCTTTTTACTTTAACAAAAATTAAATTAAATCAACTTCACGCTGTATCCCGCACACAGCAGGTAGGCAGAGGGAATCTAGTGTTAAGACACTCCGTTCCCCTCTTTCTGCCGAATTCTGGATGCATTGCGTGTTGAGTGGCAGTACTCAACGCCGCGCTTAACCTTGACACCAGAGCGAAGAAATGGAAATATTAATTTAAGTAAATATTTCATCTCCTCTAGTGGGGATCGAACCCACAACCAGTCGGTTTCACAGTCACACCTCGTGCCGCTGCGCCACGACTGCCCTCTTAGCAAAAATTTTTTTTTATAATTATATATTAAGACTTAAAGTTATGCTAATTTATACGTAATCGACCAATGTGGTGCAGTGAAACATTTTTGCTTGCAAACGTGATAAGTGTGGATTTGATTCCCACTTGGAGATATATTTTTGTGTTAATTTAAATTCGTTGTTATGGAAAGGCAAAGCTGTTTTAGTCAATATGTTTTATGTATTATTTCGCGTTATTTTGGGAATTTTATTTTATTTACATGAATTATGTATATTTATACTTATATTAAACATAAAATAAATTTGGATTTTTTTTGTAAAGAATAGCCAAAATGTAATAAGGTCCTTTTCCACTCATCTTCTTCGAAAAATGGAATACGATACAGAAAACTTTATCATAATTGCAGACACCTTTCCCATCGGACGGTGAAGTGAACGAGATTTATAAGAAATATAAAAAAGATTACATCTGTCTCTCTCTCTATATATGTAGTTGCGGCCGTACAATGCGTTAGTGGCTTATCATTCAAAAACTGCTGGACATGAGGCTAAGAAACTTTGTTTTGTGTTAAAGTTGTCCAGATAAATATTTTTTTATTAAATATAATAAATTGCAAGAGATTTAGTGCTGTATGTCATGAAACATTAAAAAAACTGAATAGACAGAGATGTCCAAACGAGGATTATAACTATCACTAAACAGATTGCAGGCAGAGTTGTTATTTATTATATAAAGAACTGTCCAATTTTGATTTTGAGGAGACTATTTTTTTTCTGTGATTTTTCGAAGGCAATTTATTTTTCCTTTGATAGTTGACAAAAAAACTGACTTTGACACAGTCTAATTTTGTATTCAACCATTAAATATTTTTCAATATTCCCTAGACTCATTAAAGAAATAGTCAATTTTCCAAATGTCGAATGTTTAATTATAAATAAAGTTAATTTTGTTTTTTTTCTGTCATTATTTTTAAAGAAGAGATTCATTTGGTGATTTATGTAAAATCAATAAACACTGTTTTACTTTGAAAATAAATATTGTTTTCGTTATCTAATTTAGATTAAGGAAACATAATAGAATATTAACTTGGAGGCCAGTCGTGGCTCAGGGGCACAAAGTGTAAACTGACTGGTTGTGGGTTCGATCCCCACTAGAAGAGATGAAATATTTACTTAAATTTATATTTCCATTTCTTTGCTCTGGTGTCGAGGACAAGCGCATCTTAACAATATATCTTGAATTGACTGATTTAAATTTAAAATCTACATTATATTTGTGTACGCTCTTCCTAAGTAATGATTCACGGTGACAGTTGTAGAGTATATAAGTGTATCGGTTGTGGAAACTCTTGATTAAACCATTAGCATTACCTGGTTAAACCATTGCTATTTTTTTATTTAAATTCAAATTTATTACGTTCACACGATTATGCACCCATGAATACATAAATATAAGCGATATATTTATGTATTAATGGTTAACAACACCTATACCTAAATAACTTATTTTTGCTTCCTCCGCATACTGCTCTCCACTGCAGACCTACATTCACCAGCCTTTAATGATAATTAAGTGTCGGAGACAACGAGAGTCGGTGATCGAGAGATCGGCGACCTCATTCACTATTCATCTTGGAAAATAATTATGTAAATGTAAAGGTAATTTTAAAATTACTGTTTTTGGTTTGGTTAATTTTGATTTTATTTGGTAGCATATATTTTATCATATCAGACTTTCTTTTTTTAAATTACTTAAAATATACACTACCTTATACATATTTTATAGTCCTAAATATAATAGGTATAAGGTAGCTTTAAAAATACAATATGAAAATATGTATAAATATATTGTATTCCACAGTTAAAATTGTTGTTTTCCATTTTATTTTATAAATAAAAAAAATACATTCATTATGCACAAAACAGAGAAACTGAGAATAAAAACACTGTTATAGTGAGTTATTCGAATATCATGTTATGAATTTATATTTTGGTTTGTGAATTTATATATTGATTCCCAGAAAAAAAGGTCTTTCGAGGTAGTCAATTAATTCACAATACAGCAAAACTTTAAGACCAATTTATTTATTTTTTTTAGTTTCACGTTGTATCCCGCGTGTACCTGGGTAGCCAGAGGGAACCTGGGAACCTAGCGTTAACACGCTACCTACCTATTACACTATTGAGACACTTTTGTTCTCAACTTCCCGCACATTCCAGAGGCATTGCGTGTTAAGTGGCGGAACTTAACGCCACGTTTTACCTCGTTGCCAGAGCTTGGAAAAATCTGTCGCGCTTACTGTTACATCCTGTATCACGACTGGCCGTTCCGTGATGTGACGATTGGAATTTAAATAAATACTCTACCATTTTAGTATTTGCTATAATTTTCTGTTATAACATAAAAGAAACACGATATATGTATATCTATATATCATTGTATATATCTTACTTACAATATACTTACGGCTCTTTTCTTTGAATCTTTCATTAATTCTATCGATTTCAAGTATACAGAGTGTTTTTGTCAGCACCACTTTAAATGAAAGCACACATGCTTAATACAATTTTTTTCTTTTCCAAAAATGAGAAAGTGTTTTTTTGAAACAAAATAAATAATAATATTATCGTTGTAAAATAAAACGCCATTTGTCAAGAATGATGCACGCAGACATAAACCTATCACAAGGAAACTGCCATATACGCCTCATTCCGAAATCGAGTCGAGAGTAGGTATTGGTGGCAAAGTTCAAAATTGTTTAACCTTTAGTAGTATTTTGTGGTAGTATGTGTTTACGTTATTGGTATCTATGCGTAACTGCGTCACACGAATTATTTTACCGTATATGCTGTTCCCGTAAAAAGAGCGCTGACGCTTCCACTCTGTGTATTATGAAGAGTTAATGTAACTCGTTAGATGAAAGAAATTTGAATTTTATGATACAAAAAAATACTGATAATCCTTAGTATGCGTTTATTTCGACAAGTTTTGTCGAAGTAATTTATTTACTTATTTGTTTTTCATTTCTTTTCACATTTTATTCCGCATATAGGCGGCTAGGCGAAAGTTAAGAATCCATACTCCCTTCTCCGAAATAAAAATGGTTTTTTTTTCTGTTCCCTATTTTCTAGTTAATTTTCAAGATATTGCGTGTTGACTGCTGGTGTTACCATAGTTAGAAATGAAAACATCTACGACCCTATACGATAGAAAAAAAACTTAAGTGCCTTTCAATAAACACGTAGATATTTATCGGGAAATGAAGAATAAAGTGACTGATCACCAAATTTACTAATAGAATATAACATAATAAATTCTATACTAAAATTTGTTTTCTATATAATTTAATTAGAATTAGTGGTCATGAACCTAATGTTATTGGAAGCAGTAAATATGATATCAGCACGTAGCAGCTAATTGTCATAAACGTGGCAATCATAACAATGCGGCGTATTCCATATTTATCGGTGCGTCCATATATATCTATTAAAAAGTTTATACCAGAGGCCGGTCGTGGCGCAGCGGCACGAGGTGTGACTGCAAAACCGACTGGTTGTGGGTTCGAACCCCACTCGAGGAGATGAAATATTTACTTAAATTTCTATTTCCATTTCTTCGCTCTGGTGTCGAGGTTAAGCGCGGAGTTGAGTTCTGCCACTCAACACGCAATGCCTCCAGAATTCGGCAGAAAGTGGGGAACGGAGTGTCTTAACACTAGGTTCCCTCTGC
>DWQW01005165.1:0-18297 GCA_018249695.1 Heliconius erato demophoon
CGGCGTTGAGTTCTGCCACTCAACACGCAATGCCTCCAGAATTCGGCAGAAAGTGGGGAACGGAGTGTCTTAACACTAGGTTCCTTCTGCCTACCCTGCTGTGTGCGGGATACAGCGTGAAGCTAATAATTGCTTTAAAATTTGATTATTTCTATAGCTTCACACTGTATACCGCACATAGCAGGGTAAATAGAGGGAACCTGGGAACCCACGAAGTATTAAAATACTCCGTTCCTATCAACACATTTCCGTTACCTTTTAACCGCCAAATTCCGAAGGCATTCCGTGTTGAGTGGTGGAACTTCCCTGTTGCCTTATTACCAAAGCGAAGAAAAGAAAATCTTAAATATTTCATTTCTCATAGTGAAAATCGAATCCACAACCAGTCGCATTTACAGTCGTACGCTTGTGCCACTGTGCCACGACTGGCCTCACATATAGAACATCTCTATCGCAAATAAGATAATCAATCATAGACACCAATAGCCGTAAATCTCTTTATACGATTCCTGATTTATTGCATTGTAGGTAGTACTTATGGTAATTATATATTTATACAATTATATCGAAGATACAATTAGATTAAGGCCAGTCGTGGCGCAGGGGTACAAAGTGTGATTGTAAAACCGACTGGTTGTGGGTTCAATCCCCACTTGAGGAGATGAAATATTTACTTTAATTTATATTTCCATTTCTTCGCTCTGGTGTCGAGGCAAAGCGCGGTGTTCTGCCACTCAACACGCAATGCGTCCAGAATTCGGCAGAAAGTGAGGAACGGAATGTTAACACTAGGTTCCCTCTGTCTACCCTGCAGTGTGCGGGATACAGCGTGAAGCTGATATATGATATAATAAAAAGTAATAGCGTTAAAAAGTGTGAAAATTTGATATTAAAGCCGCTGGCATGGATGAAAGGGCTCTGGTCTATATTCTGGCCTGAAAAGCTAAGCTTGAATTCCAGAAAAAGCTCAAGGCCTCCAATTTTTCTACGGAACACTCAGTGGGCGAGCATGACTAGCGCTTATCCGATTTTTTAATTTATGAACCGATATGAGTACAATAAAAATATAACGGGAAGCTTCCTTAAAAACAATAGTGAAAACTTGATTTAAATTGGTTAAGCGGTTATAGGGCATAGTGATGAGCGTGCACTAAAGTACAGACAAACAGACAAAATTTTAAAAATTCTGTTCTGCTTCTAATAATAGATGTATCTTTCATTTTCATTTCATTTCAATTTTGTTATATGTATAGATTACACGGAAAAGAATACAAAATTTGTAGATTATGCATTGTATTTTTTTTGTAGCACTACGAAAAAAATAAAACATTAAATATTTAATTTCCTCGAGTGGGATCAAACCCACGACCTGGTGCCCCTGAGCCATGACTGACTGTCTTTAAATCCATTATATACACAATGATATAAACAAAATACATAATGTCCATATAAATTTAGGGTTTAAAATACATTTAGACTTCAAGGCTGAGCTTTTATAAAATAGACTCTATTGTTGTAGTAATAAAGGTGAAAGTTTAATTAGTATTAGCTGCAGTTCTATGTAAGCGATTACACGATGCGGTTGTAATGAGACGATCGATTGTACAGCCACAGGAGGTTCATTGTTTACGTACATTTTTAATATTAACTTTGAAATAAAATAATAATGATTTGACTAAAGAGGCCAGTCGTGCCGCAGCGGCACGGGGTGTGGCTGTAAAACCGACTGGTTGTGGGTTCGATCCCCACTCGAGGAGATGAAATATTTACTTAAGGGGCCGTTCAAGTATTACGTAAGCAGTTTTTTTGCAATTATTGACCCCCCCGACCCCTATGTCATCAAAAATAAGCAATCCTCTTACCCCCTCCCCCAATGCTTACGTAAACATTGGTATATGATATATTTTTTAAGGTGTTTTTTTATTAATATTTTATTTGTATCTACATATATAAAAGGACATGTTCCCACTGACAGGTGAGACGTACCTACGCACAGCCGTAACCGCTGATAGTAGAAACGTGAAATTTGGACAGATTTTTATTTTCGAAATCTGGAAATCCACTAAGAAGGGAATTTGAAAAATTTTAACCCTGAAGGGATTAAATAGGGGTTGAGTTGAGTTTGTATGGAGAAATTTTTAAATCAACACCTATTTTTATAAAATTTTAAATCCGACTTAAAAATATTTTATTGAACACGTGTTTCGTCGTCTACCATACAAACGTCTACCAAATATTGCCATAATATATATGAAAAAATAAATAACTTCTGCTTACGTAATTACTAACTAGACCCCCCACCCCCCATGTCATCAAAAATAAGCAAACCCAAGACCCCCCCCGCCCCCCTACAGTGCTTACGTAATACTTGAACGGCCCCTAAATGTATATTTCCATTGCTTCGCTCTGGTGTCGAGGTTAAGGTTTGAGTTCTGCCACTCAACACGCAATGCCCCCAGAATTCGGCAGAAAGTGGGGAACGGAGTGTCTTAACACTACTAGGTTTTCTCTGCCTACCCTGCTGTATGCGAGATATAGTGTGAAGCTGGTTTTTTTATTTTTAATAATAAGGCCAAGCGCCACTAGCACCATAACTCCGCCACTCAACGTTTCTTATATTTAACAAGAACATCTTGGAACAAGGCAATCTTGTATCCGAGTGGGTATCAAACTCAAAACTGCCCTGTTTACAGCCAAACGCTGTGCTGCCCTAATAAGATAGATTTTTAATATATTTCTATATTTCAGAAATATATTAAAAAGAGTTTAGCCGCCGTACCCATTACAGATGTTGATGAATCCGATTCATTTATTATTCGGTGTAGCATTGTATGTAGTGTTGTGTGCTATGGTCTTAATGTGTAAATTTGAAATATTAAATTATAGTATATTTATGTATAACTACGTGTTAAGACACAACGTTCCCCATTTTTCACCGAATTCGGTAACACGCAATGTGTTGTGGGGAACTCTACGCCGCGCTTTGCCTCGACACTAGGGCGAAGAAATAAAAATATATAATTAATTTCCCCGATTCACAGCCACACTTTGTGCCCCTGCGCCGCGACCACTAAAAGATTAGCGCGATTACAACGATAAAAGATTCTAATCACTAGACACATCTCGAGCCAAAAGCATTATTTATTAAATAAATATTTAAAGGTGTTCGGGATTTTTTTTTTAATGCTTTGAACTTCTGTTTCGCTTTAACGATTTTTTCCCGATATAGAATTTGAACCTGAATACTGTCGTTTAGTTTTTTAGCTTCACGCTCTATCCCGCTTATAAGGTAAGCAGAAGGCATATTATGTCAAAACAATCCTTTCCTAAAAGTGATATTACGTGTCCAGTGGGCGAAATCCAACGCCACACTTTATCTTGTTCCCAAATGGGTACCGAATTCACAACCATTGCGTTTACAATCGACGATGTCCTAGCCTCAATTCATAGAGATTTTTAATACATTTCTAACATTTTAACTCAGTCAAATATCCCTGAAGTTGTACTCTAACGCCAGGTGCGCTAACTCATGCTATATTTATGCCGGCGTACCTACTACCGATGTCGATGAATCCGATTCATTTATTATTCGGTGCAGCATTGTATGTAGTTTGTAGTGTTGTGTGCTGCTTGTGGTCTTAATGGGCAAATTTGGAATAGTCAATTATATATTCATATATGGAATGGCCTGGTGATTTTTTTTGTCTAGATTTTAATTATGCACAAAAAAATCCCGTTTTTCCTGTTCTTGTAGGTATTTAGGAAAATCTTCTCTTAGAACTCTACTACATTTCTTAACCTGTGTATATGTTAAATGTCAACTTTCTAAGAACAGTAGTTTCGTTCGTGCGTTGTCCATCAGTCACTTGGTAACGGAAGAGTTTCAGATTGATTTTGTTTTTCTATGACATCAACTTTTTTCTTCATATAGCTGCATTCTGCATATAGCAGGGTAGGCAGAGGAAATATGGGAACCTAATTTTAAAAATGCACTTTTTTCCTATAAATTATTACAGCAAGGAATTTTTTTTTTTAATTTTTTCTCTCAAGTGGAAATCTAACCCACAAATGTCACACATACAGTGCCTCAGCACCACGACGGCCTCAATTTCGCTCCTCCTGGGTCGTTTAGTTAACTTAGCTATGTATGTTCATATATATGTTCAGATCACGGCTGATCGAATATTTAAAAGGGTGGAGTTCATTCTTATTATCAAGTCTTTAATTTTCCAAGCCATTTCATTTGGTAAAGGTCATGGGAACGCTTCTTTCCAGTCCCGCAAATCCCGCAGATCCCGCGCCCTTAGTCCCACAACACGTGGCACCAGAACATCCATATATCTACCATACGACTAAAGTCCAAAGTAACCCTATATTATAATAACAAAATATTAATTTATTACATAAATCATATGTATATGCATGTAGATTTTAATTTTTGAATATCACTTAAAGACAAATATGGGCATGAGGTCTATCTCTTAGACAAAGTGCAGCGTTAGGTTCCGCCACTTAATAAACATTGCAGAAATCTCGAAAATTAGGCGGCGCGTAGGAAATGGAGTGGCTTAAAATTAAGTTCCCTCTGCGTACCCTCTGTACGTAGAATTTGGAAGCAAACTGAAAAAAAAATAAGTGAAATACTTTATGGGCTAGGCAGATCTGCATTCTTCTCCAATTTCGAAACATTAACTTTTGTGAGTTTTTCTTAAATTCATTTGATACAAAAAATACGAAA
The DNA here is from genome assembly GCA_018249695.1 of Heliconius erato demophoon. Lineage (NCBI taxonomy): Eukaryota > Metazoa > Arthropoda > Insecta > Lepidoptera > Nymphalidae > Heliconius > Heliconius erato. The sequence goes on from DWQW01005165.1 coordinate 4,739, forward strand.
TACTTTCAAAAAACATACAAGATATAGCGCGAAACAAAAAAAATGGGAGAAAAGAGTGTCTTAACATCATATTTTCTACCAATCCCCAAATAATTGTTCATACATCTCCAAATATTAAAATACACATTGTATTTTACTCGAATACTATAAAAGGAAGACATTATGCCCATGAACATTTAATTTTAAACAATTTAGCTCCGTTTTATATTATTTACGAGTTCTCAGCGTAATTACGGGTTGCGACATATTCTAACTAAATGGTTATGTGTTTGCATAGTTTGTTTAATGGACGTTAGTGTGGGTTCGCGTCCCTGGATGGGTAATTGTTAATTACATTAGGTTGTTAGTTTTGTATTCTACTTCCTATACGCAAAAAATGACTGAACAGATTTAGATTAAATATGAGAATAACAAAAAGACTACAAATAAAAATATAATACTAAGTTTAATCTTGAGAAGCCGCATTTGAGTCTCTAATATTATGATATAATAACCAAATTAAATGAGATTTAGTATCGGATTTTGTGATGGTTATGTATTCGAACCTCTGTTGAGGAAATGATTATTTTTAAATTATTTTAGCTTTCCAATTTTGATAGTTATTACGCTCAATCTTTTGTAACTACTGAGTTTATCGGAAAGTGGGGAAAGGAGTGTCTCAGGGTCTTAGCACTAGATTCCCTCTACTCTTTTATGTGCGGAATACAACATGAAAGTAAAAAATATTTAGATTTGAAAAAGTTATTTACCACTTTCAATTTTTATATGTTTTAAGTATTTTTTTAAAGTATTTTTCTTTCTGAAGTATGGAATAACACCTTAAAAATGTAAAAAATATTTAATAAATAGCATTCTCTCTCGCCTTTAAGTATCTTTAAGTAACTTTTAAGCGTATAAGAATTTCGACGTAGTCCGATGAGAACGTATGGCTTAGTTGGTCAGAGCGCTTGGTCGGTTTCCATAGAGGCGCGAGTTCAAATTCACAATTAAAAATTTACAATTTTTTTTATGTTTTCTAAAAAGGTTTTGTATTTCCGAAGTGTGAAATAACACTTTAAAAATGTAAAAAAACATATTTAGAATTTTCCTATTGGAAGTGTCGCACATGAATAGTTCATCCGATTATTTTCCATCTAAGCCCAGTTTCAATTAAATTGACGCATGAAAAAAAAAAAATGTTCCGCTCCATACAATAAAATGTTTAAAAGGTTTTCTCTTTTAAAACTTTTCCTCCATATTTATGTGTGTAGAGACAATTTATATACAAATTCTGTAGAAAAACCAATTTTGTCCATCGCCTATTTGCCAACATTCTGGATATTGTAACGCAGTTGATAACGCGATGGTCTTGGATTCAATTAACATTCGGGGGGAATGTATCATTTTTTTTTTCTCTGGCACGACACTGCGTTAGGTTCTGCACGTCACACTGAATGTCTCGAAAAAAGTGGAAGAAGTGGAGAATGGTGTATCTTAACACTAGGTTCCCAGGTTCCCCTGCCTGCCTGCGTACCCTGTTAAGTGAAGGGTACAATGTAAAACTTGTAATACTAGGTTGCCTCAGCCCATTCTGCTATTAAAGAAAAAGGTTTATTAAATTTATATTTCGAGTGAGTGTCTAAGTGGCTGGATTTGAAGTAAAGATTTTGGAAAAAGATTGATTTTTGATTTGATTTTTTGGAAAAGACAAGGCAAACGAGCGTTTGAGATGGTAAGTGATCACCGCCGCCCACGACCCCGTGCAACTCCAGAGGAGCTGCAGGTGCCTTGCATGCCTGTAAGGTGGGTTGGGCGCCGGAGCTCGGCATTACCTGATGCGAAAAGCAGTGGCACAAAGCCACTACTTCACACCGGTTTTAAATGCCGGGGTGGTAATGATCCGGTCGAGTCTGCCCATGCGTGTTGTCATTGCTGGCGACGTGACTCTACCACACGTACTTTAGTCGCCTCTTACGACACCACCAGTACCAGGATGATCCCTTTAATATTAATATAATTATGGTAGCAGAATATTTTTAAAACATTATATTAAAAAAATTGTGATTTGTGGTAGTGATTAAATTTATACGAAAAAACATACTGTCTTTCGCACTTTTTTAACATCTCGTAGTATGTAAAAATCCTACGGATCTTGGGCACATGTTATGAACACCTCTTGGGCGGGTTCATTCGCCGGGCAAATGAAGGTTCCGTGACTGATATAGTGGAACACAACATTAAAATGGCTATTTCCTATAGAGATGAGGAGGCAATAGATATATTACGGAAACAATTAACTGTGCCGCAATCAACATAATCAACGGCCAAAAACTCGGATTTGACAAAAGGAACTCGGATTTGACAAAAGCAGACCATTCAAGATATAAAAGTCCACTTCACATTTTAAAAAGAAAAACTAACATTTTAAAAAATCAATTAAGAACAAAAAAGGCACGGACAACAAAAGTCTGTGGCGCAAAACAATTCAAGCATAAAAAAAAAAAAAAAAACACCTCTTTTTACCAAAAACCCAGATGGACAAGTTGCTACATGACTCAATTGTATGTAATTTTATTTATCTTTTTTTTTTTCGTGTTAAGACAATCCGTTCCTGACTTTACATTGAAATTAAATGCCGCGCTTTGCCTACTTACTACGCCTGTTACTAGAGTCAGGAAAATGATAATATAAAAAAAAATAAATATAAAAAAAAAACATTTCCCCGAGTCGAAATCGAACCCACAACCCTCGCGTCTATAATTACACCCATGCCACTGCGCCATAAATAACCCCACTGTTTTTTACGGTTTCGTTTGAAATTATTTTCAATCCGAAACTTTTATAATTTGGAAGTGGGTAGGTACGTACTCTTATCCTGCGCTGTACGTTTTACGAACTTCACGAAATTGATTTAAATGAGCGCCGGCTGTAAAACTTGATGTTTATCCTTGAATACAAATGTGCTTTTAATTTTCTTTTGCGTCCATGAAAATGGCGATTTTTTTGCTGGTGAAAATTGTTTTTTTTTTGGTGATCAATTGTAAATACTATTAGATTCGTTTAATGTTGAAGATATTCGATGTATGCCTTGTGGCACAATAGAATTGCGACTGAATGGAGACGTGATAATTGTAGATACTATTCCTATTCGAGGGTATGAGTTATTTTTATTTTATCGCTCTTGTGTTCTCGAATTGGGACGTATCGAATTGTCTTAATATTTTAACACTACGTTCTCTCTGCCTACCCTGGAGTGCAAATAAAATTTTAAAAGTTTAATGTGTATGGTTTATCCAACCGGTTTTAAATTGTCGCAAGGCAAAGATGTCCTTCGTAGAGTTCCACTACACTTAGGGTACTTCAGGATTATATTTTTATTTAAATATATCTAAAACGTTTTTTACAGTTAAAATTAGTTTTCATATATCATATTAATTATATAAACGCAGTTGTGGCGCAGGTGCACAAACGTTCGAGCGTAAACGCGACAGGTTGTGGTTTCAATTCCCTGTCGCGGAAATGAAATGTTTAATATTTTCATTTCCACGTCCTAGACCTTAACACTAGGTTCCCAGGTTCCCTTTGCTTACTCTAGCATATGTAGAATACAGCGTTAAGCTAGAAAAAACTATCATATTAAAAATTAAAACATTATCAGTTCAACTTGAAACTGAATACCAAATGAATCTATTTGTAGTGACTCAGGTGCGGCGTGAAGGCAACGTTATTCCATTATTAATGAAATCGTCGAAATTACACTATAAGTTATTTTGTACGGCAAATGTTTGTTAATTACTACCTAATTGTCTAACTATTTCAGTAAATCTAGGTGTTTATAGCTTGGATTTAAATATTTACACTAGATTTGATACGGCGTTGAGTTCCGACACTAAATAATAATTATTTTTAAGTATTTTGAGATCTGGTGGAAAACAGAGAACGCGGTATTTCAACACTAACCTGTCTGCGTTCTCTGTTATATATAAAAAAAATTTTTTACTGTTTTCGAAAAATACAAAAATTTAACGTAGCGAGATTTGATATTGTCGAGAGCTAATAAATGGAAATATAAATTTAAGTAAATATTTCATCTCCTCTAGTGGGAATCGAACCCACAACCAGTCGGTTTTAAAGTCACACCTCGTGCCGCTGGGCTACGACTGGCTTATTTCATTATGATATTAAAATTATTAATTTACCGTAACCACATGCCTGCAAAAGTTTATCTAATTTATTAATATTTTGAGTTTGATTTGAATTTAGTTCTATTCAATATAACATATCTTTAAAATAGACGTTAAGTGCATAGTGATACGAGTATATCACTATATCATAATACAAAAAAAAAATAAAGAAAAGAATAATAAAAATGTCTCGTGGCCCCATCCAATGCTGTTTGTGTCGTAATTCGCGGCTACTTTCTCGCATCGTATCGCGCTCTGCAGTGAGTTTATTTTGAAGGCCTACAAAAAGTATAAACTTTTAATCTTTATACTTATATTATAATATATTATAATATACACCGGGGCTTAATACGTACGTCGGGTCATAGGTTCCATTGTCGCCGTTGTGGCGCAGGGGCACAAGCTTGAGACTGTACGCGACGGTTGTGTGTTCGATTTTCTCTTGGGGGAGTAAAATATTTGATCCACGGAGCAATATATTTCTCACCCTGGTAACGAGGTAAAGCGTGGTGTTGAGTTTCGCAATGATGCAATACCTTAAGAATTTGGCGAAAAGTGAAGTACGACGAACGAACGAAGAGTTTTAATACTAGGTTACCTCTTCCTACCCTTGCGAGGCGGAGTATCTTGACACTACCTACCCTGCATTACGCGGGTAGGGTGATAGTAAAAAAAATCAAAACCAAGTCTACTGTACTGTAATCGACTAACATAAAATATAAAAGTACCATTTATTAACTCTTTATGAAGTTAGAACTTTAAGCTTTAATTAAACCGAAGCAAACAAAATCGTATACAATAAAAGTTTCCAATAAATATCGGTACTGTACAGTATATTATGTGAAAAGTTTTATTTGCATTACGGCGGAGGCGCGACACGTGTCGGTATAAAAAAACTGAATAAAAAAATCCTTGAGGCCGTTATGGTGCAGGGACAAGCATGTGAGTAACGCGACTATTATAGGTTCAATTCTCATTCAGGGTAAGGAAATAATTTTTGTTTATATGTTTTAATTTCTTTATTCTGCCTTCGGGGTAAAAGCGCGCCGTTAAGTTTGGAAAATCGACTCGTAGTGCCTCAAAATTCGGCAGAAAGTGGGGAACGGAGTGTTTTAGCATTAGGTTCTCTCTGCCTGCTCTGTGCTATATGCGGAATACAACGTGAAGTTAAAAAAAATTATAGACATTGGAAGTTGAGTGGCGTAACTCAACGCTGCCAGCTTGGCTTATCAGCGAAATTGAACTTGTAGTCTGAAGCCTGATAGTTAAATTTCTTAATTATAAATTCGAAACAAGTCGAGTACCTCTTAGCGCAACCGCACAGAATCTGACTGTAAATGAGTGGGCCATGGGTTCGATTCCATCTGAAAGGAAAAAAAGTATTTTCGCTTTTCAACGCGCAAAGTATCGAAAATTAGTCCGAAATTTATCGAAATACATAAATTAACATTGGTTTTAAGATTGCTAGTTGTCTGAATAATATTTTAGAAGAATCTTATCATATATCCAAAAAGAAACGAAACGAACGACGAAATTTAAAAAACATTCAAAACATTATTAAAGTTTTTAAAATTTACGGATAATTTCTGCAATTTTTTATCTTCACGCTGTATCCTGCACATAGCACGGTAGGCAGGGGAACCTGGGAACCTAGTGTTAAGACACTGCGTTTCCATTAAGACACTTCCGTTCCCCATTTTCTGTATTACATTGCTATAATATATTAATATTTATAATATATTCAACAACTACATATTGGCATATTAGCAGGTAAAAAAGAACCCCTCGCAACCACAATACAGGGTGTGTGAAGAGCTGTGTACACTCCTTGAAGGCCATTACTGCACATACATCTTATAACCCTCTTTTCGTAAATAAACCACCCTTTATTTGCTTTTTGTATGGTTTTGAATACGGTTTTTCATATTTCTGAATATTTTTAAATTTTGTATATTTATTAAGATTATTTTTATTTTCCTTAATGGTGGACACAGCGCGGCGTTGGTTTCCGCTACTCAACACCTCCTGCAGGTTTTAAAGGTCGTGTCAAAACACTATAGTAGTCTTTACCAAACTTTACCTATTTTTCCTCCCTTTCTGTTGCTTTCTTTAATAGATAACGTTCTGAGGTAACAAAAATAAAAATAAAAAAAACAGTCGAATTGATAACCTCCTTTTCTTACAGAAGTCGGTTAAAAAGTGATTTTTATTGTTGTAAGTACATATACAAGTCGTACTTCCAGTTTCTGTAGGAATTTGGGGAAGTCCTCTTTTAGTACTTCCATTCACTACCTAATTTAACTTAATGTCAAATTTCAACTTCTTTTTTCGACAAGAAAAAATAAAGAAATCATGAAAATAAAACATATCACAATAATATTGTTGATATTCTCTATATAAACAAAGATTGCATGACTCATACAAACAGAAAGATTAGTCCAAGACGCTCGTAGATCGCGTGACGTATAAAATAAAACTAAATACATGGTGTTATTTCACATGAAATAAGTGTTCCATTATGTTCTTCCAAAGCAATTCAATATCATAGATTGGAAAAAGGAAATTGAAGGTTTCAGGACTAAGGTTGAGGTGCGCTTGTTAGCGGATTGCCTTTTTTATTATAATGTTATTATAAATTTTACTTAAAAAAATTAATCAAAAGTTATAACCCCGCGAAATAACTGTTGTGGCATAGCGTCTGAGAGGAAGCTCGGCTGTTGTGAGTTCGATTCCCACTCGGGGAATGATTTTTTTTAAATTTCATCACATTGATTAAGTAACTTAGTGTGGCGTTGAATGTAATCGGCGTTTTTAAAATTATAAGTTGCTGTACTAAAAACAAGCGACCTTGTTAGCTTTCGTTGCGTGTTGCGTAGGTGCTCTTAGTATTTTAATTTGACCATGAGAGCGAAGTTGTAGGTGAAAGTTTTTGGAAACGGCTTTAACTTTGGGTCCTAGAGGTGCGAATTCAAATTCATTTTAAAAAGTTTCTCAGGCGTTATACAGATTGACCCTAACGCAAAGACAGTCTAATTTTTGAGAAATTGTGTTTCAGAACTCAACGCCGCGCTCTGCGTTGTTACTAAAGCGAAGAAAATGAAAATATAAATATTAATTCATTCCCCTGAGTGAGAATCGAACCCACAACCGTCACTTTCATAGTCACTACGCCACGGAGGCCCCGGTAAAAATAATACTTTTTTTTAATTTTTTCCCGCTAACACTCTACCCATACATACATGCATTTGTTTGTATGAGTGTACGAAGGAAATGGAAAGGATCGTCTCGAGCCATAGTTGGGTTCGACGGGACCATAGGCATTTAGCGAATCTACATGAGATTGAAATACTTATTGTAAAACCAGGTCTACATTGTGATGTATTGAGAAAAAAATATTGTTATTTTTTTTAAATGGTAACTTAAGATAATTGAGATTTTAGTGAGCGCACCTTGAGTAAATAAGGTGGGACTCTGTATAATTAATAAATTCCTCGATTCGGTAACTAGACATCCGGTAACAAGCGGGACACAAAAATGGGACAGAAAATTGAAATTTTTAACATAGTGTCCAAACACTACGTTACCTTTGCTTATGTGGAATACAGTGTGAAGTTAATGAAAACAATTATATTAATGTTTAAAGATTTTGAGTTAGGCACAAAAAATATAGTTTTATGCTATATTACACCCTACTATTTCACGTTTATTTTAAGACGTAGCATATTGGGTGGCAGAATCTGACACCACGTGTCTAGTTATAATTTTATTATTAAGGTACATAACTAATACAAGGCCTATTTTTAGGTTTCTGTAACTTATAAGGAAAAAATAAACCTTTATAAAATCATATTGTTGTCCGTCTGTCTGTCTGTTTGTTTGTCAAGAGCCATTATCTCAGAAACGCTTGGAGATATCGAGTTTAAATTTAAACCATATAGGGGAGAGGGGGGTAGATTAGAACAGGGGCACCTTTGAAAATATGTGTTAACAGAGCTATTTTAAAACTAAATTTTGGTAGATTTTTTTTGAGTGGTGGCAGCACTAATCTGCCGTGCCGTGTCACTTGTCACCGCTGATATATGAGAGCCAGTTGATAAGTTACGAAGAGTGTTTGATTATGAGTAAAATTTTATGCATTTTTAAATAAACGCGTAAGGATCGTAGGGATTCAATTCAAGGTATATGGTTTTATTTTTTCCTCTTTTAGTTAGAATGTTTCAAATATCATGCAATAAACTAGAGATTACTGTAATTTTTAAACTTTTACTTGAAAAAAAAACGTTTGGAAATTTTCAAATACCACTGAGGCAGCTTTGAACAAAATAAAGGGGGCAGTTTTAAATATTATTATATGTAAAAGAATACCGCGAAAGTGGCGCAGCGGCACGAAGTGTGCCTGTAAAACCGACTGGTTGTGGGTTAGATCCCCACTCAAGAAGATGAAATATTTTAACCGGATTAATCGCGTATATTTCGTATTTTTATTCATTATTGGAAACCCGACGTTTCAAACACTTTGCAGTAGTCCGTGGTCACGGGTAGACTGTGGTGGCATTCGTCTGTCAGTTGATATAATTATTATATCAAACTACCGCCAACGATTTCTTAATTTCCTCGCGTACTGCCCTGGATTCTTGCAGAATGAGCTAACTGTATCTTGCCCTCTGGTATGGTGGGTTTGGGACTTTAAAGATTTTATAAGTGGGTCCCAAGTGTCGGTCAAACAAAGAGGAGCATCGGTGTTAGGGTGAAGGAACACATCTCCGATGTCAAGAATGGGCATGTATCAAAGTCGGCTGTGTGTGAGCACACTATGGATAAACCTAGCCATTACATAAGGTTTGATAAACCCCAAATCCTCGCTAAGGAAAACAGATACATTCCTAGAATGATCCGCGAGGCTATTGAAATACAAAAACATCCTAATTTCAATAGAGAGGACGGCTGGAAGCTTTCTAACACTAGTTTCCAAAAATGTATAAAAATACGAAATATACGCGATTAATACGCTTAAAAAAAGATGAAATATTTACTTAAATTTATATTTCCATTTCTTCGTTCTGGTGTCGAGGCTAAGCCCGGCGTTGAGTTCTGCCACTTAATACGCAATGCCTCCAGAATTCGGCAGGAAGTGGGGAAAGGAGTGTTTTAACACTAGGTTCCTCTGCCTACCGTGCTGTGTGCGGGATAAAACGTGAATCTGATTTTTATTTCTTACGTAGACTACTTCCCCCAATTTCAGTTGCTGGTTACGTCACGTACTACATCCATGTTTTCCTTTAAATTTAATTTTTCTAAGTTCGAATTAGGGTAGAAAGCTGTTTATTTAAAAAATATATTTTTTAATTTTCATGATATTAAATTTATTCTATAATTGATCCCATAATGTGAATTACTTCTACGAAACCAAAGTTACTTTTTTGTTTTTTTAAAGTTTTTTAAAGTCTATTAATAATATTAAAGTTATTTAACACTAGTACTAGTACAATCGCAATATTAAACTAGGTATATAATTTTTTTAAGTTAACATGGTACTGATATTTTATCTCCATCGTTTCTAATGTAAGGTTTATTGATAAAATTACTTAAAAGCCTTTTAATTTCATTGAATTCGATGATAGTTCAAAACTGCCCCATATATGTTCAAAGCTACCCCGGAAGGGGGGCAGCTTTGAACATTTGACTACTGCTACTAAAGTTGATATGGCACCTTTAACTTACATATTTTTCTACATATGATGCTACGATTGTGTAGCACAATAGTTGGACTAAGCATTGTGAAATAGTAAAGAAGAAAAACTGTGGAATTTTTAGATATGACACAAAGTTTAAAAATCGTTCGAATGTGCCCCCCTCTCCCCTACTCATATCTACGGCTTGGTATGAAAACTGCTAGTTCAAGTGAGGTATCAGGTGAAAAAGCTAAGCGAAGCCTGAATTTCGGAAAAAGCTCAAAACCTCTAATTCTTTACGGAACCCTCGGTGGGCGAGTCCGACACGCATTTGCCTTTTTTTTTAATTTAATAACCTTAATCTCACAAGGCATGCCACTAGCCATGTATATATAATCAACAGGCTATATGTATATAACAATAAACAAAATAATATTTCAAAAAATAATTGAAAACAATTTTCGTAATAATTGAGAACATTAGCAGCCCGCTCGCGGCTTCGCTCCGCTTGAACTGTACGATTATGTTTTTAATATTATTAAAGTATATTTAGAAAATTTTATAGTTGTTTTTAGTATGATCATGTTATTATAAAATAAATAATATAAATCTTTTGAAAAGATAAACGCGGTTTTAACCGTGTCTATTTTAGGAATCAAGAATTTTGTTATAAAGTATATAGCTTATATGTTTCCTCACAACATCTTCTATCTTCGAGTTGAAATCCCGTAAAAATCGGTTCAGCTGTTTCAAAGATTAGCCCGGACAAACAGAAATACAAAAAAAAACATTCGGTTGTGTTTTAGTTTAGTTTAAATAATTATGAAGACATTTCTGTTGAAATCACAGACGAACTTCAATTTTGCAAATATAAATAAATAAATAAATAAATAAATCAGCTTCACGCTGTATCCCGCACACAGCAGGGTAGGCAGGGGGAACCTAGTGTTAAGACACTCCCGTTCCCCACTTTCTGCCGAATTCTGGAGGCATTGCGTGTTGAGTGGCAGAACTCAACGCCGCGCTTAACCTCGACACCAAAGCGAAGAAATGGAAATATAAATTTAAATAAATATTTCATCTCCTCGAGTGGGGATTGAACCCACAACCAGTCGGTTTCACAGTCACACCTCGTGCCGCTGCGCCACGACCGGCCTCAAATATAAATACAGATTATATAATTTCAAAATATGTTTTAACCAAATCCATCCATGTGAACACAGCCTTATATTTATGGCAATACAATATACAGATTGTTTGTAACCGAGACCCATGCTCCAACCATACGGTACTATAGGAGACTATACTATAGATACGAACCAGGATTTGTGGATAAACGGGAGAAGCCGGCATTTATTTATACTTTGATTGCGTTTACAATCTTACTTTATATTTTACCCTTCTGTCATAGAAATCTTGTGGGTTTTAAGGGATTTTTTTCTCTTGTTTGTGTTTTAGCTTTGGATTTTTTTGACCAGTAATGCTTACTATTTTTGGTTTCACGCTGTAGCATGGCAGGTAGGTTAACATAGTGTTAAGAGACCGTTCAGCAGTTTACGTTCAACTTTCGAGATATTGCGTGTTGTAAATTCAAAGCCGCGTATTGTCTACGAGATCGGAGAAACAAAAATTAAAATTAAATATAATCTTTACCTTCAGTGTCAATCGAACCCACGACCGTGAAGTAGTTACACTAGGCTTAGCACCAGCTTTCAAATAAAAAAAGAATCATCAAAGTCGGTCCACCGAGTCGTAAGTTATGAGGTAATGTAACATAAAAAATACAATCGAATTGAGAACCTCATTCTTTTACAGAAGTCCGTTAAAAATATATTGTAATTTACAATAAATGTATAATATAGGATTAGCTTCCCGAAGGAACAAAAATAAAAAAATTAAATTAGCTTCACGCTGTATCCCGTACACAGCAGGGTAGGCAGAAGGAACCTAGTGTTAAGACACTCCGTCCCCCACTTTCTGCCGAATTCTGGAGGCATTGCGTGTTGAGTGGCAGAACTCAACGCCGCGCTTAACCTCGACACCAGAGCGAAGAAATGGAAATATAAATTTAAGTAAATATTTCATCTCCTCGAGTGGGGATCGGATCCACAACCAGTCGTTTTTGCAGTCACACCTCGTGCCGCTGCGCCACGACCGGCCTCCCGAATGAACATCAACGGCGTTTAATTCTGTATATTATTTTTATCTATGTAGTAATCCTGGTACTAACATGCAAATCCGGGAACAGACCACCAGCTTATATAAGATAGTCATAAAAGATATAGATAGATAGATATTTATAAAATATATTCTCACATATAGTTTAGTATAAAATTGTAGCTAGAAGCTTTTCAGTACAAATAGTGTTCCCGCAAGCCGCCACAAAAGTTGGCTTTGACGGATCATCTTTGTACCACATACTCGTATGCACGTGGAACTTGGAAAAATACAACTTTTATATATATATATTTCTATTTCTGTATTCATATCAACGTTTATATTTTTATGTTTCTTTTGTTTTAGCTTTTTGGGTTGAATTGTTGGAATGTTTTGTACTAATCTATCAGAGCAGGAGAGTAAAAATATATTTAAGTTTACAATTTATTTTCTCGAATGGAAATCGAACCCACAGCCATTGCGTTTATAGTCAGACGTTGTCCTACTGCACTGCAAAGGCCAATTATACAGATAAATCGTACCTTTAAATCACTTTATGCATTAGTGAAAACCACATGGAATAAAGTTTTCGTTTCAGCTTCACGCTGTATCCTGTACATAGCATGGCATAGGGAACTGGGCTGCCTAGTGTTAAGACACTCTGTTCCCATTAAGATACTTCCGTTCCCGTTCAGAAGTGAACCCGTGAACTGTAGCGCGATAGCGTCTGGCAGTAAATTCCTCAGTTCAACGAGCGGCGTTGAGTTGCGGCCCTGCACTTGTAGTCTCAATATTAGGATCTCTTTTCCTATCTCGCTGTTTGCGGGACACAGCGTGAAGCCAAATAAAAATACATAGTATACAGAGAAATGGATTTGATTTATTTTATATCCATTTCTCGACAAAATTAGAAGGTCGTTAAGTGTTCGGTCCTAAACAAATAAACTGTCCTCAATCGACGTTAGGACGTGCGTCTCGAATACGACTTTATAAGCTTAAGCTTTTTATTACTTTTACGATCATTTTTCAAGAGTTATTTTATATATGCATATTTTTTTTGTATATACCAAATATTATATTATTTTTGTATGTAAATTAGTACACACATACATTATAAATAAATGATTTATTAAGATTTCGCCAACACAAATCTAAGAAGAGGGCTAAGCGCGAGTCGGACTGCCCTATGCCTCCATGCCCCCAGCGTTAAGCTCAAAAAAAGGAAAATTTTTTAGTCATTTATACATTCACAACTGTTTCAATTATTTAGTCGTTTTTATCGATGAAGACTATAGATTAAAATTAAATTAAATCAGCTTCACGCTGTATCCCACACACAGCAGGGTAGGCAGAGGGAACCTAGTGTTAAGACACAATATACTTGTGTCCTCTCCCTCTCGGACTCCGCTGCGTACGGTTGTGTTTTGAGCTGCTCCTCGAATTAAAAATCAACAATTTTAATAAAAATATAACATCGTTAAAATCAGTGCGGCTACTAGGAGACCATAAGTGCAGTGCGGTGCAAGCCAATTAGTGCCCCGCCCCTTGTTTGTGAGCAAGACGGAAG
>DWQW01005166.1:0-18297 GCA_018249695.1 Heliconius erato demophoon
GTTTTTTTTTTCATTTCACGATTTTTATCCATACCTGTATTTCGTGTGACGCGATTACGTATAGATCCCAATAACATAAACACTTACTACTACAAAAATACTACTAAAGGTTAAACAACTTTGAACTATATATATATATATATATATAATATATAAATAATAATATATATATATAATATATAAATTAGTCTGAGTACACTAAAGTATACTATAATTTTTTAACCTTATATTTATATAAGGTTAAAATGCATAACAAAAATAAGTCCACTTAAAATTCTGCCACTTTCAATTGCTAAACAATGGAAAAGTTTACAAAAACAATTACATTGCTGTTGCATAACTCATTTATTAAACACAAAAAAAAAAATTCCTTGCAAAGCATAGAATTGTAACCATATTAGTTTTATCAGTTAAACTTGGTGGGTGTAATGAGAGATTTACATATAGATCATTAAATTAAAGCATTCTAGTAATTCTATACTAAAGTTTCAAAACAAACTTTAAAACATGATATGGTCCTATTTGAAAATCTTAATAAAAATAAATCCAGATCATCTATAAAGTATCAGGAATGGATATAATAATAGTTTTTTATATAATAATATCATCTTAATTGAGGCCAGGCCAGCCAGCCAGTCATAGACCATGGCATGTTACTGTATCACAACAGGCTGTGGGTTGAGTTTTCTGTCTCAATTTAAAATTTTCATTTCATTGAATTTGAAATTTTCATTTCATAAAAATTTCCACCTAAAAGAAATTATAATAAGTCCCTGTTCGTACTGTTTCAATAAAACTGTCAAACAAAAACTCATATGTAAATAACAATGTATTACAAAAATACATACAGTCAACACATTGTTAGTCTGATACTTCTTCAAAAGCAGAAAGTAAGTTCCTCCGACACTTACTTTCATCACTGTACCGTAAAGCCCAAATGACATATTCACCAACATTCAAAGGGTCCTCAGAATAACTAATTTGCACTTTACATTTCCTATCCCATTTCATAGAATCTGCACTATTTATATGACTATTTCTTGTTCTAGTAAATTCTATATAGCCATTACATTCAACAGCTAATTTAGGTAATTCTGTGCTTGGTGTTTCATATGAGTTTCCAGAGTTAGTACCACTTGTAGACGGACGACAGTCACCTTGACCACATTCTATATTTGGAGGTGTTGCATTTGTATTTTTTAATTTATCAATGCCGTCTCCCTTATTACCAATTTCCATAGAAATATTATTATCATTTGTTATATTATCTGTATTATATTGCAATTTCTTTTTTTTTTCTGTTGGCTCACTTTCTTCCTCTGGCCCACAACCTTCTGCCCATTGTGGGCTCAAACAAGTGGACTGTAGTTTCCTTTTGCCTAATTTTAGTCTTTTGCAATTTTCTTCTTCGGGTGATTGTAATGGACTTTTGAAGTTACTGTCATCTATTCTGTAACACCACAAATAAAGAACCATTGAACTTATATAAGAAAAATCAAGTAGTGAGTCTTTAAAATATTCATAATTATATAATAAAAATAAATAAATCCGCTTCATGCTGTATCTCGCACACAGCAGTGTAGACAGAGGGAACCTAGTGTCATAAGACACTCTGTTCCCCACTTTTTGCCGAATTCAAGGCAGGAGGAGGCATTGCGTGTTGAGTGGCAGAACTCAACGCCGCTCTTTTCCCTCGACACCAGAGCGAAGAAATGGAAATATAAATTTAAGTAAATATTTCATCTCCTCGAGCAGGGATCGAACCCACAACCAGTCAGTTTTACAGTCACACTTTGTGCCACTGTACCATGACTGGCCTCAATTATATAATCTATATATATATAAAAGGACTTGTGCTGACTGACTGAGGTAAGACGCACGCAGAGCCGTAACCGCTGATGGTAGAGACGTGAAATTTGGGATGTTTATTTTCATATTCTGGACGGATGTCCAGAATATGAAAATATCCTTCCTTCTTAGTGGATACTAAGAAGGGAATTTGAAAAATTTTAACCCTAAAGGGATGAAATAGGGGTTGAAAGTTTGTATGGATTTTTTTTTTTATCTGTACCAATTTTTATAAAATTTGAAATTCAGACTCTTAACCCTCTAGTATAATATATTTTTAGCTTCACATTCACACTTTATCTTGCAAAAAAATAATAGTAGTTGTATTCCTCTGAGTGGAGATTAAACATACAACATGGTTATGTTTGCAGTTAGATGCTATGCTACTGCTTCATAATGAAATATATGTATATTTTACAACAATAAATTATTGTAAAAAATACGTATTTTTTTATTACGTAAAAGTAGTAAACACATATAAACAATACCACAATGCAATGTCTATTTAATTAAAAAGCATGTTTTGTTTCTATGTAAGAATTATTTTGTACTGGGGTAATATTTTAAAAATATTTAATGAAAAAAGACTACTTTACACCATTGCGGCAAAGAAATACAGCTGTCTTACTGTAGATATTACGGTAGAAGATTCCATTTCCCCCATAATATATTATTTTTTCCTTTGGTAACTAATTTAAACAAGGCACTGAACACAATATCGACAAGAAAATTTATCTTTAAGTGGAAAATACGAGTGTACTAGGTTCTCTCTGCCAACCCTGCTTAAAGAATATATCCAATAAATATAAGAGGCTAAAAAGAAAAGAATACTACAAACCTTCTAATTTTCTCATTTCTCAACTCAATCTTGTCTATACTTTCAATACTTGTGAAGTCATGTCTAGAACACTGAATGTCATTTTTAACAAAAGATGATACCTTTTTCCTCGTTTTAATAGTACGACCAAACCATTCCAGAATTATGTTATCTGATAAATAGGAACTAAGATGTTGGCGGTCACTGTCAATCTTTGATTTATACCACACAATAAATTTTTTTGCAGATTGTTGCTTTGTTAACTTTTGCTCGGTATTATTATTATCTTCTCTAATAGGAATGCCTATGTTTCTGAAATGGCTTTTTCTTTTTTGTGGTGTTTTTGGTAAATTTGACATTGTTTTCTGAAATATTATAATATATATTTTTAATTATATACAATATGTATAAAAAAATACATAAACACGTGTATTCAGGGGGTGGTAGTTAGAACTTTGATCAAAACTTTAAAATATTATCTTTTCTTAGTGCGAAAATAAAAATCTTGTAAGATAAAGAAATAAAGATGTTAGAAAAATATGTATACTTACATTTATCACTAAGTATTTCTACAACTCTTTGCGAACTGGTAGCTTGGTGCGCTAATTCTAAGCGCAATGCTTTCAGGCGACTTTTGCTTTCTTCAATGTAAGCAGTTATAGACAAATTAATTTCCAATAATTCCTTATGTAAAGTAGTAATGTTTTTAGTATTCAAGTGAATATTTTCTAAAAGAAAAATGCAAAATGACATTGATACATTAAATATGATTAAACAAAAGAAATTTACATTTTCTATTTTCAAACAATTATAACCTACTTAGACTCTGGGCTGTCTCGAATGCTAAGTGTTCACGGCTCAGATCGTTAGAAATGGTAGAATTCATCTTATGCTAAACGAATTACTTATAAAACACATGCAATTCACAATTGCTTTTAAATTTGTCACAAAACAAAACTTTAAGTATACTAACGAATTGTTACAAATTGAAATTGAAACTTAAAGCTTGACTTTGACAGATGTGGAACGACGCCGACGACGCTTTCTAAGTTTCTATGTTTCCGGACGAACCATAAAATATTTTTATTGAAATTAAGTACTGATTTTTTAAGCATTATCAAAATTAAAAACATGTATCTTTTAATTGCTACCCGTATTGATTCAAAATCTTAAGATTTTAGAAATCTTGGAATAAGATATTTTGTTAGAAAATTTTTTACTTTAACAGTAAACATAAAATACCTAAAACGAAAAATAAACTATTTGAAAATAATACAAGAACAGAAACAACTATAAAAATATTCCAAGTTGCTTAAATATATTTTTGATAACTATTTGGAAAACAAAACATTGCTAAAAACTTAATCATTTCTAAAAGCTTATTCTTACGCAATGAAATCAAGTAAAATAGTATAAAATATATCTCAATATATTTAAAATTGTATAAACAGTCTTAATAATAATATAAATAGTAATTTAAACCATAGACAATGTATTAATTATGAGAAAGAGCATTGGACAGCAGAACAGCCGCGCTTCCTTGGGAGTGGTAATGTGTCGAACCAATCTACTGCGTCCTCGTGATCATTGACATCGGCCATTGGTCTATCTTTTGTCAACCAATCATTGAAAAACCAGTGAGGAATATCCAATGTAAGTTCACAATACTTGACGATTATTACTTGCAATGGCTAAGCCGGTGTATCTTCTAATAAAAACTTTTATATTTCGGACAAAAGTTTCCGTGATGTTTCATGAAATTACATGAAAAGCAGCCATTTTGATTACGTTGGCTTTCCTGGCCTCGGACTTATGACGTATTGGATAATTTTCTGATAAAATTTTCCATCACTTCTATTTATTATTCATTGAATAGAATTCCAAATGTATGATGTATCGTATACAACACTCACAATAAGTAAGTCCAGTTTCAAAACAAGAAAGTATATCCTATGCGACAAAACGACTAATTAAATTCGTCGCACTAACTACAACGCACGATCAATCCAATTTTCTCTCCATATTGGTATCTAAAGGAACATATTTGATAATTTTAATATTTATGCTCGTAATCTATTGAAGTACTTTATTAAATATGTGTATAAATTTTACTGTAGCCCATTTCGATTGGTCTAATCAATTGCTCCAGAATAATAAGTGCTTTATCAGATAGGTGTTCCAGATACCAATGTAAAGACTGTGTCATACTCATTCATAAAGAATTAATTGCAATGTTGAACAACTCTTTCTTACCATTTAACTGATGAAAAAATAAATAAATAGATAAAATAAATCATAAATAAAACTCATTAAAGGCTATTGTGGCGCAGCGGTATCAGTTGTGGGTTCGCATTTCATTCCAGGGAATGTAGGTATTTTATTTATTTTTCCACTGGGATGCCAAAACGTGACGTAAGTGTCACGTAAGTGTAAAATCAAGAAGCTGTCTTAACACTACTAAAAAAAAAATAATAATTTTCAGTAATTAAAAATGGAACATGCCCAGATCCAAACATCAGACGGATCTCAAGTGATGACCATCAATGGACAACAACTGCAAGTGCTGCAAATGAACAATAACCCCCACATGCTACAAGGGCCTAATGGCCAACATATTGTTATACATTCTATACCATCTTCGGCTCCAGCTATACAAGTAATTATTATAAAAATTAACAATATATATATTTAATCTAATATATTCTTCATTGTAAATAAAATTTTAACATTACTCTGTATTGTAAGTTTCGTAACTTTTTGCTTGAGGGCATTCTGGTGCTGTGTGATACTGATTTCATAATAGATGGTTGTTGGTCTTCATCGACAAAAGGAAAACTAGTAAATGTCTTGAGCCTTGACTTTGGTTCTTGCCATACATCTATGCTGATCATGAGACAGTGTGTAATGTGAACTATAAAAAAAACTACTGATCATTAAAAGATCAAAGTTACTTTATGATGTATAAATAGCTCTTATTTAGTTCTAATAATGCAATTTTACTAGATATTAAAATAATGTATTTCCATTCATGCAACCAGATTGGAACTCCTCAAATTCAGGTGATAATATGAGTTTTTAATATTGTACATAAATTTGCTTTAAAATAACTGTTATGATGATTATGATTAAAAATTTTAAAGTTTTTCTAAACATAATGAACAGTAACAGTATATTTTATTAAAAAAAAAATAATTAGCTATATTTATTAAATTATTTGATTATTACATGCTAAGATATATTATATATTCTTTTATATATTTTTTTACCAATATTTTATATATGATTATTTATATAGGTGGCAGCTCCAAGTGGTCAACAGTTGCAACAGTTACAAGTTCTGCCCTTATCCAGTCTTCAAGGTAAACAAGTACTTTCAATTTATATATAGTATATACATATTTTATAATATTCACAAAAATATTTTACAACATAATTTAAGTCTATCCCCAGGGAAATTTACAATTATAATTTTGTTTAATTGAGATTTGAATTTTCATGATACTTCATTTGTTGAACCTGCTACCTGATCAGCATCTTCCATCTTTGCAATGCTTTTTTTGACAAAATGATTCATTGAAAACTTCATTTCACATCATCATTCATCATTATTTTTAAAAAACGTATCTAAAATTGTTTTGCTATAAAATTTTTAGAAAATATGAAATGAAAATGTTGTCCCAATAAACATAAAACTACAATGTTCAAATAGCTTAATGTTTCATAATTAAACCTACTACAGATGACTGCATAGCCTAATATTTTTTTGTATTTATAACATTTGTTTGTATCCATTCAGGCACAAGTAACAACATTCAGCCTATGCAATTAGTTCAGACACCAGATGGTCAAACATTTATCTATCAACCAACACCGAGCACGTCTCAGCCACAGATTGATCAACATCAGATTATACATCAACCTGGTAAGAATTACTTATTATATTAGAATTTTCTTGTAACAAAAAACATTGATAGTAAATATGGTTGTGGGTTCAATCCACTCTCGGGTATGGATTGTGTTATTCTTGCTTGCTCTCTTTGGTAAGATAAAGTTTAACATTCAGTTCTAAATGCAGAACACATGATTTTGGGCGTAAAGCGGAGAAAGGAGGATTTTTACTTACCCTACTAAATACTGGGTAAATGATAAAAGGAAAGGAAATAAATGAAACTGTTTTTGATAATAATTTATGTATATATTTTTATACCCATAAGTACTCTTATAATAGTGATAGTTCAAATTATGACAAATGAAATGAACACTTAACATATAACATTTTTTTGTCAACTTTGTTATATAAATGAGTTGGGAGTTTGAAGTTGTCTGACTGATTGCAAATACCACAATTGTAAGTTTGATTCTCACTTTGGGGAACTATTTTCATTTCCTCGCTCATCAATAAGACAAAGCGCTGCATGGAGTTCTGATGTTCCACACAGAGTGTCTGTCTGAATGTTTTAAAACTAGTTTCCCCCTGCCTATAGGATACATCATCAAGCTTTAAAATATTCTTAAATCAATTTACAGGTACCCTCATAAATCTTAATGGTAATCTGGTGCAAGTGGCCGGTGTGGGCAATACTGTGCAACCACAACAAATTGTAAATCAACCTAATATTGTTATGGTAAGCTAACAAACTATAAAATAAATTTTCTAATCAATATGATTAATGATAGAATTTTTTTTTCAATAAGTGTCAATTAATTATAGAAAGAATATGATTTATGAGTATATTATAAAATAAACTAGTTTATTAATTATAAACAAATTATTATACATGATTTAAATTATCACTGTGGTACAGTTGGACAGTGTCTGTTAACACATTGCTTGTGGGTTTGCATTGTCGCCTGGAAAGTGAATTATTTTCATTTCCTTGCTTTGGTAAGCCAAAGTGCAATGTTGAGTTCTGCTCTTAATGTCTAGAAATTTAGGCAAAAAGATACAGAACAGTGTTTTAACAATTCTTTTATCTTTTATATTTTTTACTAATTATAGATGGTAAATGGCAATACCGGTGCAACAGCATCTTCATCAGAAGGCGCCTCCCAAGCTGGCTCAGACGAGGAGCCTCTGTTATATGTAAATGCAAGACAGTACAAGCGTATACTGAGACGTCGAGCTGCACGAGCCAAGCTACATGAACAGGGGAAGATACCTAAGGAGAGGCCTGTGAGTATGGGTTTTCATTGTTTACTAGTGATCCATTAGTCGCCTTGTCTGCTTGAACTACACAGTAATTTGTTTACTAATCGGAATTGCATTAGTTTTCTAAAAATATTATTATTTTAAAATTCTCATTGAAAACTTTACAGCAATTTATGCAAAAATATTTTACAATGATATACTTTTTTTATTTATGAACTGATTAAAATAAAACAAACATTGAATGTTAAGGGAAATTTACCAAAATATAATAGTGAAAATCAAAGAAATAGCTTAAATCATTTAAATGTATTAAATGATTTAAGCTATTTCTTTGATTAGTGTGCACAAACGCACAGAAGCTAAAAAATTTTTTTTTTTATTTCCAGAAATATCTACATGAGTCAAGACATAGACACGCGATGAACAGAATAAGAGGGGAAGGTGGCAGATTCAATTCTGGAAGCAGAAAGTAAATGTTTTATTATTAAATAGATTTATTTTTCATACTGAAATGGGCTGATGTTTGACGGCATCAAGCTTAATGTTAAGCATTGATGCAGTCTTCAGTGATATACAGATACCCGCATTGAGAAGATATTAGGTTTATATTTTTGTGTTACATGACTATACATATGATGATGATATATACAAGCCCACAACTATAGCGTTTGCTGTAAGACACTATGGTGCTGCGCCACGATGGCCTCTACTAACTTAAATCGGCACTGCTTTTTATAAAAATTAAAATTCAGATTATCAGATTTCACACCTAAGAGTACAAATAAGCGTGCGAAGCTGCGCGTGTCCGCTAGTATGTAAATAAAATCATTGTTTAGTTTCTTAGCAACTCTTGTCAGCAGAACTGCCTTCTGAGCCAGTGGTACCTTATTGTAAGAGTGACACTACTGATTATTTTATGTAACTTTAAATAAAGTATAAAATTTGCTTGTAGTGCATAATTGAATAAACAATAATTAGTTTTTGTTTTGAACGCTTACTAGTTTGTTCTCATTCCAGGAACATGGAACAAGCTGAACAAGGTCCATCAGCACAAAAGATGTTGGAAGACATGAAACCTGACACCGTCTCCATCACCATTATTCAGGTAACATGCAACATTTGTTTTGTCAGTTTTATATTTAAGAACGATAACTAGCTAACTGCAGCGCAGAGGGTCAATGTCGTAACTTTAAATGATGGTTATGAGTTCGACACCAGCTCAGGGAAATGAATTTATTTAATTTCTACAATTGTTGTAAGCATATATATAAGAATTACGATGTAACTTCTTAAGAACTTGTGACTTAGTAGTCAGAGCGCTTGGATGGCTTCCAAGAGCCGCAGGTTGGAGTGCCCCTACGTAATAATATATTTAATTATAAATACATTTGTCCAACATTAACTGTATTTATTACATAACAGGACGAGGAGCTCCAAGAGAACCAAACCAACCAATGGCGGCGACTCGCGCCACAACCGCTCACGTCTACATAGCATATACAGATAAACTACGTCCCGGATATCAATCTTGAACATACTGAGTGATGGAGGAATATCTGTGGAGAAATATGAGACTTGTGTGATTTGCGAAAAATAAGTGAATGGAATGGAGTCTATATGGACAGCCTGTAATTAAGATATACATGGATGGTGGTGATATGTCGTAGATACCTATTTTGAAAAGAGTGTATGCAATTTGTGACTAATAGGAAGGTAATTAAATTATGATTTTTATATCTTTTCTTACAATGAAAGTTGTTGAATATAAAATCCTTCACATCAAAATGTATTAGAATATTGAGGCCAATCATGGCGCAGGGGCACAAGTGTGTGACTGTGAATGCGATGTCGAGGCAAAGCGCGGCATTGAGTTCTGCCACTCAAGACGCAATGCCTCCAGAAATCAGCGAAAAATGGAGAATGGAATATCATAACATTAGGTTCCCTCTGCCTGCAATGCTGTGTGGGAGATACAGCGTGAAGCTGATTTATTTTTTTAAACAAATGTATAAGAGTCAAGTTTAGTATTTGACTTAAAATCTTCATATTACTTTCATCCATGTCATTCAAATGTATAATTGGGACTAACATATTGAAATTTCACACAAAAATGTGCTGGATGTTTTGATGAAATGAAAGACTGATGCACTATACACTGCCTGGATTCGAACCGGCGACTTTTTGAAGGCCTGTTTACTGATAGTGTTGATGAGTAATGTTATTTTGGTTTTACATTCTTTTTCTTGAAATATGAAATTAAGTTATTCTTAACAGGTTTCATTGTAAAATATTTAGAAGCAAAATTTATAATAGTAAATGAATAACCTATACTATAACAATCATAATTGAAATATGTTAAATGTAATTTTAGTTATTTGTAATTATATTTTTATAGTTTTATTTCAGTTATATTAACTAAAGGTTTTATTGAGATGGTGAGCTGTTAATAGTTGTTACTGTAGCGGGAAGGCAAATTTTGTACTGTAAAGTTTTAGCAAAACATAAATTGTAATTTAATGGTAACACGCGTGCATTTTAAGTATGTATTGTATTACAGTAATCATACATTCAATGCACAAATCAATTACTTCATAAACTAGTAAAATGCAGTTATGTAATGATTTGTATTTGTATGTATTTCTTAAAGTTTATTTTTGTAAATGAGTATTGTAAAATTCATAAATAAATATGTAATTTTTATTTAAAAATACACAAAATGAATGAGAAGGACTAGTGGAGTGAGGCGACTCGATTTCATGTGAAGTTAGTCGATTTGTGCAGTTAACGACGCATATGTACAGTACGGTCGAAGAGTCGTGGCCGTCCTGAAGTTAACTGTAGATGTATGCATGCATTTTAGGACTTACTTACTTTTGATTATTTATTTCTCGAGCGGACAGTACATAGAAGTTTAGAGAAGACTAGTTTCAGCTGGCCACACCTCGTCAACCATATTGTATATATAATAATTCAAGCAGTCAAAACTACGCAATTATTATATATATTTCCAAAAATGTAATTGATATGTAGGGAACTATTATTTACATTTACTGTTTTTTAAATAATTGTCAGTTCATAGTATCACAATATATATTTTTTTTCTTTCTAATCATATCGTGCGATTAGCCTTCGCAACTATGAGCAGATGAATGGAAGGCAACAGTCCCGTCTGTCTGACCGCAGTAGCAGCGTCCCCTTATTATATATCAGAAGTCGAGAATGGTTTTAGCATCCACTTATATATTAACAGTTTGTTGTCACCTGACAGCTTAGTTTCTTGCCGTTAGCCAATATATTTTAAGTGAATCTCGTCCATTTTCGTTTTGACATGTTTTTGCCAAGAGACTCTACGATCCAAAATGTTGCAAGTGATGCAGGAATTGCGACGGCTTTTTCCGAATTGTTCATGTAAAAGCAGTTGTTTCACTTTATTCTCGCGTGATATCGATATCGCCTTATTATTTCCGCTTTGAGTAATAATTATAAATAAACAGTAAATGTAAATAATAGTTCCTACGGATATTTTAAAGTATTATTATATGCAAGACTATTCGAAACAAAAACGCCAAATTAATTTTACTGCAATATTATGAGGGTTTGTTTGACGAATTTCTGGAGTTGTGTAGCGATTGTGTAGTTGTATGTGTAATTATAATGTATTTACTATTAAGTTTAATTTTAATTTGTTAAATATTTGTTCTAAATTATGCAAGTGGTTATAAATTATTTTTAAGGGAGCTATATTTTTAATTATTTTAAAATAATCTGTTTCAAGTTTTTAAAATAATCTGTTTTAAGTTTAAATTGATAAAAAAAATTACAATAGCAAAAAATGTTTGCCTCATATTTCTTACAGTACTTTTATTAAACATTGTTTAAATATTCACATTTGGTTATTCAAAATTTTTATTTTCTACATTAAGATTTATGTAATAAGGAAAGTGTAAAATATGGTGTATGTATGTAAATATCTTTTTATATATTAATAGAATTTAGTACGGTTTTTATATTGCAAAGTACAAAATATACATATTGCACAATATAAAGGAGTTTCATTTTATTCATTTATTAAATTATTGATATTGTAGTCCACTCGAGGAGATGAAATATTTACTTAAATTTATATTTCCATTTCTCCGCTCTGGTGTCGAGGCAAAGCGCGGCGTTGAGTTCTGCCACTTAACACGCAATGCCTCCAGAATTCGGCAGAAAGTGGGGAACGGAGTGTCTTAAGACTAGGTTCCCTCTGCATACCCTGCTGTATGCGGGATACAGTGTGAAGCTGACATATTGTAAAATTTTAAACTTTGGTAACTTGGCTGAATATGCTAATTATAAGGAAGTATTAATTCGAAATGACAAAAATAATATTGTATTGGATAATCCATGTATCTAGGAAAGCTATATACTAGCGAGCCGCTTGCGACTTTGCTCGCCTTGAAAATGATATACAACTTTTTTATGAACATATTGAAATAGAACACACTAATCATTATTAAGAGAAATTTATCAAAACACTAACGAAAGCCGTAGTTATATCAGTTACCCAGTTTCTGCGATTAACGTGATTTTTTTAAACTCGTCGTTTTGGTTCTATTGTGTTGAAAAATGCCTTCAATAACAGATTTTCTCAGTGATTATATTATTGCGTGTACTAATTACTTGATGTTAGTTTTTCTGTATGTAATCCACTGTCGCCTATAATACACGATGTACGGTCAGAGCTACTTCTGCTCTTGGAATGTGTCATGTGTCATACACAATGTGGTGAATCTGCGGGTGACAGCTAGTAAAATATTTCTTTATTACAATAATTTATTAAAAACATTCAAAACATGGTTTCAAGGAAAATTACAAGTACATATATTATACTAATATAAAATTGGCATCACGTAAAATTGTAACTTATGCTAGTGATTCAAGATTATAAACTACAAATTAGCTTATTTAAATAATAATTCATAAAAAAACCAATAGTGTCAACAAAAATATAAACCCACATATAAATAAATTCTAAAAAGTTTATAATAAGTGTCCCTAAAAGTTAGAAATATCTTTAAACAAGTTACAAATGTCTTATCATGGGCGTGTCCATATCTAGTCACGTTATGCAGGATATTATAATGATTAACAATAAACAAAAAAATAACAAATCTAAATTGCACCGTAAATTGATAAAACATTACGTAATCTAGACTAAGTTTGCGTTTTTTTTTAAAAAAAATGTTGTTTATTCACCTTTGTATTTCTTACATCAAGTATGGAACCTCCGTAAATTTGCTTTGTTAGTATAATATTTTTCAAAAATTAAGGCTTGTATCCTATAAAAACAGCGCGGATGTACACGTCACAGGCTCCGGGAGAATTTCGTTTAGTAAGTATTAAATTAAAATTAAGAAAAAGATTGTAGGCCAGTAGTGGTGCAAGGGCACGAGCGTGTAATTGCAAACTCGATAGGTTGTGAGTTCTATTCCCACGCAAGGAAATGAATATTTTCGGTCTGGTGTCGAGGCAAAGCACGACGGACCTCAATTCCGCCATTCAAAAAACAATGCTTCCAGAATTCGACGGAAAAAGGGGAACGGAGTGTTTTAATACTAGGTTCCCAGGTGTCCTCTGCTTATCCTGCTACTCTAAAATAAGTATTAAATTAAGTCTTTATTAGCTCCAGTGGTCGGTTAACCCTGTAGCAATGATAACCTATGAAAGTCGAACATTTAATATACGAAACAAAAATCTTAACATAAATTATTTTACAGCAGCAAATTATGTTACACCAAAATTGTAAAACATGAATAATCTAAAGAATGAAAGAATCTGGGTATCATAATTTTTCAACTTTCAAATAAGAATGTGCAATTTAGTTACAAAATTCCTATGCCTTCTAGACTATTTTAAAACAGTTTTTCTGTAATTATTTTGCTTCTTCATTATTATTCTTTTTCTGGGATGGCGAATAGTATGGGAACGTACCATCCGGCGCGCATTGTAATTACAGAAGTAGTCATTCATAAACTAGAGACAAAATGATTATTTGTCAGCTTGTAAATACATTGATTATTTATTCAACATAAAAAAACCACAAATACTAATGATATAAATATTTTCCTTGGACGGGCCTTATAACATATTACCTACATCTCTAATAAAAATTAAGCTATTTGTAATATCATATTAGAAGTGATTAAAAATTATGACATTCTACATATAGGTATATACACATTTTTGTTTTAATAACAATGATAATAATACCTACTTTATAAAATTTGCATAAAAAAGATGTATAATATATACATATATGTAGATACGTAAGTTAACATGTGCAATGCCGGCTTTATCACTACAAGTGATACAACACTCTCCACTTTTTAAATAGACAATATATTGAGATATTAGTAAGTGAATGGTTGTATACCCATTGGAATTACATAATTTGAACACATTATTGATTAAACTGTCATTAAAGTATATAATATAAACTTATTTATAACAATTCTAAGATCGTCAACAGAATAAACATTACAACATGGCTAAATTACATTGACTAAATATTTTTCAATTGAATACAACTACAATAGATATGTACAGTACAGTCGACAAGTTGTGGCCGTCCTGAAGTTTGAAGAAGTTTGAGAAGAAAATAATCAAAATAAAAAAATCCTAAAATGTAATCTGCGCATCTACAGTTAACTTTACATCACGACTCGTCAACCTTACTGTAATAGAAAAATTATAAATGTCAAGTATTATAAAGTTTTCAGGTTAAATGACATATTCCTCACATTCACAGGCTCTTAGGGTTATAAAATTTGTAGATCTTTACCTTCCAGATGTTTTAATTTTTTCAATTTCAAATATTTATTGTTACATATTTTTGGTAGCATTATCCCTCACTCGCTGTATTTCCGTTTTGATGGCGGAGATAAGGGGCAGCGCGGGGTCGCTGACCTCCAGGCGACCTTGCGCCGTTATCAGCGCGGGGCTCACGGCGGGGGGGCGCAGGGACTGCAATCATACAATTCAATCGTTTAAAATTTATTTGAGTGTCATATGCTAGTATTGAAATAAAAAAAAATGAAACCATTGTATTCTTATTGGAATGTATTTACAAAAAGATTGTAGGTTTTATCCATAACTCTATTTCTATGATTGAATGATTTGAATAACACACAATAATAAGTAGCACAATCTTTATAAGACACGTCTTCTTCCCGGAACTGGGCCTTTTCCAACTGTCTAGACTTTCTCGTTTTGTGCCATCTGCATCCATTATTACTTTAAGAAATTACCATTTAAACTATTTTTATAACCCCTTTTTAGTAGCACCAACTTATAAGAGTATAACGCCTAACCTTACATATACAAATAATGCAATAAAGAATGTTTTAATTATGTTTTCTCCGCTGATATACGAGCATATCACGTTCCATCGCTAGGAATAGCAAGAGAGAGAATGTTGCACCAAACGCTACGGTCCCTGCATACCTCTTTCGCCTCGTCCACTGTCATCAAGCTCATACATGCCCGCTGCACCGTGCCACGCTGTATACATAACAAACACACAAATGCAATACGAGTTAAACAGAGTTAGTTATCTTACAGGTGCGGGCGCGCCCCAGCAGTGGGCGTGGGGGGCGCGCGCCGTGCGCGGGCGCAGCGCGCTGTCACTTATTGAACTGTCTTGTCTGTAACAACATCATAAAAATAACTCAATTCAATCCACTATATAAAATGTACAATTATTATTCAATCAATAAGTAGCAAGAATAATTTTAAATTTTATTTATAAATTGAAATTTTGCGCGAATTTGTCGAACACACTGAGCGCTATACTGTTCTGCTGTCACGTCAATTGCTCATGTAATCAAATGGATTGATATTGGTCTGTAAGTAGTAACCTACGCATGAAGGTGGCGTCTATCAGGTAAATCTTAATACGTTGTTTACAAGACCGCGTGACGTCATATCATCGCCAATTTTGTTTTATGTACTTAACGTGAAGTACGTTACCCTTCTTTAAATTTGCACCTCATGTTAAAATAACGATATATACTTTAAATATATCTATAAATAATTATGTTACTAGTTCTAATAATAATTATTCTAGACTTACACAGAGACCACGTGCGCGGCCCCGGCGGAGCGGCCGCGCACGCGCACGTTCTCGTTGCGAGCTTGTGTCACACCTCCAATGTCTGAACACACAAAAATTATTTAAACTAGAACTAGATGGATATCTTATTGCAAAAGATAAAATTTTATAAACATATTATAAATCCTAAAAGCCTCTGTATCCCGCACATAGCAGAGGGAACCTAGTATTAAGACACTACGTTCCCCATTTTCCGTCAATTTTTGGAGGCATGGCGTGTCGAGTGGCGGAACTCAATGCCATGCTTTCCCCTTGACACCAGAGCGAAGAAACGAAAATATAAATGTAAATAAATATTTCATCTCCTCAAGTGGAGATCGAACCCACAACCAGTTGTTTTACAGGCACACTTTGTGCCCCTGCGCCACGACTGGCCTCAGTCTGTCACTCAGTCAGAATTGTCACGACAATTCGACAAAGAGTGGGGAACCGAGTATCATAACACAGAGTTCCCTCTGCCTATCTCGCTATATGCAAAATAGAATGATTCGCTCAAAATTTTTGTTAATAATTTCAATTATGTGAAATGAAAAATAATCACGATAAAAGTTATTTTATTTAATAAATAACGGAGAAATCGAAGGGAATGCATAAACACTTTAGTTGACGAATATAGAAACTCCTCTTTTTTGAACATCGTAAAAAATACACAAATATTAGTAAAATGATGTAAAACAGCTCGCATACCATAATTGTCTTTAACAGTCTCCTGTGATGTAGATGTGGTGTTTGTAGAACCGAAGAGAGTGAAGGCGTCGTCCATTAGTTCGTTAAACCGTCTCCTCATACGCGAGGACTCTTTACTCGCCACGGGGGACTGAGATACTGGAAATGTATTAAAATATGTATTTAAATTTGATGTATTTAAGTATCTTTATAAGCTGGATCTTGGAATTTGGTAAAGTTTTTGTCTACCATAAAAATCTCAATTTTACAATATTTATTTTAAGCGCAATATGATTTACAGAACTAATATATTTGAGTATGGTAAAATAATATTTGCGGTAATTCTTTAACAAGGCTTTATGATCCTTTTTTAAGAATAATTTTACTACGCCCCTGCTCCATGCCTCCTGTGTAATTCCATTACGAAGGACGTAATTGAAAAGACTAGCTAAGGTTTGTTTTGCAGTTATTTCATCTTATCCAGGAGCTTTGTAGTTTTTAAGATGTCCGAGAGCTATCCCTATAATGTGGATGTCAGGGAGCTCGTGTGATAAGTGGTAGTTGGGTCCGGCTTGCGGGTCATCCACGCCTTGGGACTCTACGCTCATAGAAATTTTCCTCAGCGAGAATTACTGGATAGAAGACGCTAAATTGGAACGGACGGAGCATAAATATAAATGACCATTATTTGTAACATTTCCCAACGACATAGTCATTATGGTGGAAGCCACTATTTGGAAGAAATGCTTAACAATTTGGGCGATTCTTATAGTCTGGTGGGAAAATCAAACTATGTATAATTATGACATGAGACACTTATGTTTAATAGTTATGTGTCCCCGAGGCCAGTGGTTGTAAGGAGCACTACACTGTTCTTGTTGTTTGTTGGCAAGAATATGTATGCCTTGATAAAACCATCGAACTTGACCGGCACAATTTTTAGAAGGGAGTGCAAAAGTTACGTAGCCAAAACGTGGACTCTCATCGCAGGGTTGGTCTGATTGGTTTCTCTGACAGATAGAATTTGTAATTATATGAATTGCCAAAGAACTAAAGTCACCGATATTGCGTCCATATGTACTCACTACTCACACATGTCAGAGTGGAGCTGCCCTGCAGGACGATGGACAGCCGACTTAAAGAAGGTGGCTGGTATCGAAGAGAGGCCTACGTTCAGCAGTGGACGAAGACAAGCAAAAATTGAAAAAGTTTACTCGGTTTCCCATTATTTTGCTTGTATTTATTTAGCTTCTTTTATGAATTGCGCATAAATATAATAGTATAAAAAGCTCCAATCACATTCCCGTAGCTGTGCGCTACGGTCGAGGGGCCGTAACCGCCACGAAGTTAGGCTTTATGGACTTTCCTACGTTGGTCGCTGCAAAGAGAACAACGACAAGCAAGGCGCAGACCGCGGCGGCGGTGCTGCTCCCAGGCGCGCGGGCCCAGCACGCCGGGGTCGGCGGCCGCGCTGGCGCCGCGCACCAGCTGCGACGACAGCCGCCGCACCACCCTCTCCCCGTCCCGCTCGCTCCTACTCGCTGCAAAGAGAACAACGACAAGCAAGGCGCAGACCGCGGCGGCGGTGCTGCTCCCAGGCGCGCGGGCCCAGCACGCCGGGGTCGGCGGCCGCGCTGGCGCCGCGCACCAGCTGCGACGACAGCC
>DWQW01005167.1:0-18297 GCA_018249695.1 Heliconius erato demophoon
TTTACTGGATACAGTAGTTAGAACTGCACGTCTTCCGTCGTCTTCCTTGTATTTCTCATTTGTCGTTCAGTAAAAAAAGGGTTTCATATGCTATAAATGACTCTCTATTTACTATTATTTATCTTGTCACATTGTAACAACAAATATTTTTATTTAATTACCTGAATAATCTAAACCAAATTTTAATGGACACCAGAAAAAAATACATATTGAAATCATTAAAGTTATATGTTGACATATATGTCTCTTATACAGCAGAGGAGACCCTAGTGGAGAGGAGAAGGAACCTAGTGTTAAGACAGTCCGCTCTCCATTTCCCTCAAAAGATCTAGACACTACATGTTCAGTGGCGGTGGTTAACACCGTACTTTGATCCTTTGTCTATAAAAATGTATTGTGCTCGTTCACTGTAAGTTATAGCACCAAAATACTTATTAGGTACTTGTTTTTGTTGAGATTTATGATTCAGATAAGGATAACTTACTTTATCAATAAGGTAAACGGCTCATTAAAATAAAGTGCCTTGGTTATGTTAGTATAGATTTATCTAAGTAAGATAAGATGTTTTATTATTGGCACAAACGTGTGACTGTAAACGCAACAGGTTATAAGTTCGATTCCATTCGAGGATATGTGCAAAACTTGGCGTCGAGTTACGCCATTCAACACGCAATACTTCCAAAAGAGGAAGTGGAGGTGTCTTAATGAACGGAACGGAGTGTCCTAATACTAGGTTCCCAGGTTTAATTTGCCATTTTGCTTTGTTTCCTATGTGCTCTATACAGCGTGAAGCTGAGAAAAAACAAGATAGATTTAAATGACCTAAATATTATAATAAACGCTGTTATGGTGTAATATCATAACCTTAAGTGTTTTCCATTTCGATTCCTTTTCGATTTTCCTGATCTTTTTTTGGTACCTACCGAGTTTGGCCACCTAATATTAAAAGGTTTGTAATAGGTTCGTAAGAATACAATTATTACTAGTTTATTTTGCGGTTTTGCTACTGTGGTTGAGTGTGGTAAAGTGGTGTATGATGACATGACACATTCTATGTACCCGAACTACTTCTGACCGCAGGTATATCTAGTTACGCCGAAAAGACTATGGTATCAACTTTTCAATTTCATTTAATAGTTCTCTAGATTAGAGCATTCAACCTAACAAACACTTCAGCTTTACAATATCATACATAATCACACAAAAACAACAGATTATTTATGAATTACTTTCATTTTAGCCATACAGTTTATCATTCCATCCATTTACATACAATAAGATCCTATAGCACCAAGTGAGTTTACAGCCTTAGTGAAAGTGTTGGTAATCCCAAAGCCTTTTAGATATTCCGCAGGAGTATAAGAAAAGTAAGCTTTCGCCGTAATGCGACTTATATGGATTTAGAATGCATCTCTGCATTCAAATAGGTTTCTCTGTTAAACTATAGTGCTAAATTACTTGTAAATTTAAGTGTACGTGGTAAAATCCAGTTAGTTGAGGAGGTATCTTAGCAAAGTGTAGCGTTCCAGTCGTTTAGTAGCTATAGTGTGGATAGAACTGTTTTGTGCGCACGCGCAGGTGAAATTAAAACGATTTGTGAGGATTTTTTTTAAATGAAATATAGTGGAATCTTTGAGTTTTTTAATTGTAAGTAATAGTTTTTAGTTTCATCTTTGATTTTCGCAATATTTGCCCATTTTGAATGAAGCTTTTTAATCGGATTAATCGCGTATTTTTAAAGTACTATCTATATATTTATGGAAACCCGACATTTGGAATATTTTATAGTCGTCAGTTGACACAATTATTACATCGAACTATCGCTAATGATTTGCCTCACGTACTGCTATGGATTCTTGCAAAATGAGCTAATTTTATCTTGTCATCTGGTCATCATCAAACCCAATAAGTTTGATTCTATAGATTTAATCGCCCATGTAATCTTAACACTAGGATCCCCTTTGCCTATACTAGTACAATATAGGAGATGTAAAAAAATTATGGCGATTTTATTTATTTATTTTATCTTCCTAAATAATTCTAAGGAAAAATTAGATATAACCTAATGACATCTTACTCTAGCCCGTCCTTTTCACTTATTCAAGGTATTATATTTATTTTTTTCTTGTTACAGAAAACATCATGGACGAATGACTACAAACTTAAGTGTTGGAAAAAAAATCTAGTGCAAAATTTTTTAACGAGTGTGAGTGTTCATTTAGTGCTTTGTTATAATGGAGTTTAAGTCACATTTCTTGGCGGCTGCGGCTCTCGTAATTATCGGTAAGTTAACGTATGGTTTAGTGGTCAGAGCGCTTGGACGGTTTCTAAAAGGCGCAGGTTTAAATTTCGCTACGTTCATTTTTTTTTTCTTGAAATAGGAATAGGAAATAGAAAAATAAATTATAATTTCACTAATGAAGATAATTTTAAATTGAATTTGTTGCTATAATTATTTTTTTACTTCACTTTACTCATGTGGAAATGTAATTTATCTGTATATTAAAATTAATTAGTGAAGCCATACGTCCACGTATGGCTTAGTGGTCGGAGCGCCTGGTCGGTTTCTAGGAGGCGCGGGTTCGAGTCCCGCTACGTTCAAAATTTTTATACGTTTTCTAAATTATATATATATATATATATACACATATCAGGGAAATGAAATTATTAAATATTCACTTTCCTGGAGTGGGAATCCAACCCATAACCTATCGCGCTTACAGTCGCATGCTTGAGCCCCTGCGCCACGACTAACCTCCACTTTAAACTAAGATTTAATATAAATAAGCTACCAAGAAAAATGTCAGTACAAATAAAGATTTTTAAAGCTTTAGAAAAATACCTCTTTAGATGTCATCTTCACAGCGAGTAATTTATATAAAGTGGAGCTTTCATATTTGGCCGAAGCTTTCTAAACCTTCTAGACTTTCATAAAGAGAGATTAAGCGTCGGTACTCTCAAAGGAATCTTAAATCTTGCCCGCATTGGGCGAGACGTTTTATAAACTACACGTAGGTACTATTATTAAATTATGTAAATTATGTTAGACTAGTGTGTCCATGATTTTTTCAAATCACCCTTTACGCTGTATTCCACACACAGTAGTAAGGGAACCTTGTGTTAAGACACTCAGTTTCCCACTTTCCGCCGATTTTTTCGAGACATTGCGTGTTGGGTGGCGTAAATCAGCGCCAGGCTTTTGTCTTGGTGTCAGAGCGAAGAAATTAAAAAAAAGAAATTAAAATATTAATAAATAATGATTCATTCTTGTGGGGATCGAACACAACCTTCGCGTTACAGTCACACCCTCCGTCACGACGGCCTCATACATTATAGCTTACACTATTACCTGAAACCTCTTCCGCGTTACCAAATTAATATAATAACGTATAGTTTAGTACTCACAGTGCTTTGACGGTTTCCAAGGGACGCAGATTCGAAAACCTCTTCGTTTGAATATTTATACGTTTTCTAAAAATATATCTCGTGTATGTTTTTTTAGAAAACACAAATATATATTTCCCACAGCTTACAAAAAGCATGGAAACACTTAAGTTATTATTCACACTATTATAAAGAGTCCGCTCCAGCATACTAATGTGGTTATCTGTACAATTATCAAATTTCGTGCATTTCTTTTTAATGCCAGCTCTAATCTATTTTTGAGTGATCATTTAAAGTAGATATGTTCAAAAATTTGAAATTTTTAAATTGTGAAAAAATATTTCTATGATAATAATTATGTTTGTAAATTGTAGTTTCTTTTTCTTAATTACGTTGTTTCCTAATAATTTTTATAGTATAAGTTCGAATCCTAATAAGTACTTACTCCGAGCAAAGGAGTTAGGGAACAAGTATATCGACTAGGCAGATGTTTTAAGTTGTATAAAGCTTGAATCGCTAGTACTTCGAGTAGTTGCTAGGATCGTGGGTCCTTTTTTAGGAACCAAACTGCTAAAATTAGTGATAAGACTCGAGTTAAGCATATCTAGATATTTTTAGCTTCACGTATAGCAGACAGAGGGCAGGAGGCAAAGGGAACCTAGTGCTAAGAAAATAGGGCGATGCGTGGGAAAGGAAGTGTTCCCCCAATTTTCGAAACATTGCGTCTTGGGTGGCGGAAGTCAACATCGCGCTTTATCTTGTTACTAGAACGAGGAAATGAAAATGATTGATCTCACCAAATGGGAATCGAACCAACAATCAATTAATATAATAAACATTAGATATATATTGTTAGTATATAATAATTCTAATATAAATCATATATGAACATCACAAAGAACTGACATGACATTTCCTCCAGCCAAGGCAAGTACAAAATAATAAATGACCATACAGTAATGACATTATTTGATGTATTACCTATACTTTCTTATTCTATTTGAGAAGAAATTTTTTGTTGTTTTCCTTTTTGGCTATCTATGTATAATAAAATATATATGTAGGCATGTATTAGTAGTAGTTAGTAGGAAGATTTGCAGCCATAGTGGCGCAGCGGCACAGCGTCTGACTGTAAATGCGATGATTGTGGCTTCGATTTTTATTCGAAAGAAAAAAATATTTTCACTTCTTTACTCTTATAACAAGATAAAGTGCGGTGTTGAGTTGACGGGTGTGGATTCGATTCTATCCCGAGAATAAATTATTTAATATTATAATTTTTCTCGTTCTGGTAATAAGGTAAAGCGAGGTGTTAAGTTTCGCCACTCTACATACTAGGGCCTCGAAAATTCCGTGCAAAGTGTGGAACGGACTGTCTTAACACTAGATTCCGTCTGCCTACCCTGCTACATGCGGGATACAGAGTCAAATTTAAAAAAATAAAAACAAAAGTATCATATTTAGTAATAATTTCCATTTTCCATAAGTTTCCTAAAAACATGATGTGCTTGATGACTAAATCCAACGTCTCTCTGTGTATAGCCTAGTCTGAAATATATCCATAGATATTATAAATATAAATGTATGCTTGGTTTCGAACCCACTAACACCGCATCCAAAGAACGTACAGATGTTCGTTAAGACCTCATAAATATCGATGAGCGTGTCAATACACTGTATAATGTCAGCGTTTTTCCTCTTAACTGTCATGTCAATCTACTTGTTTTAAATACAAAAGTTTTTACAAAGCATTTAATTTCGTTGTAAAAAACGCGATAAAAAAACTGTATATATATTATGTGGGTTGGCGCTTAACGACGTGACAATGTCGTGTTTTGTTATAGAGGATGCTCTTTTTTGTTAAATTTAATTTTTTTAAATTTAATATCATAGTAGAACAGTCTTAATGTAAACGTGACGAGTTTTGGGTTATATCCCCTATTAGGGTAATAATTATTTTTTATTTATTATCATACTTCTACTCTGGTAAACAAAGCGCGCATTGAGTTCAGCCACTCACAATGTCTGGAAAATTCAACGTAAAGTGAGGAACGGAGTGTCTGAACTCTAGGATCTCTCTGCCTAACTTGCTTTTTTATCTCTTATTTTTGATAGAATTCGTAAAAGAAATCGTTTCAAACAACAAGCATAACTGTATAAGAATATCGACACTTGATAATAATTTATAGCTCAATTAATTTAAACTCATTTCATTTGGCGCGTCTTTGAAACCCGCTACGATTATATCTAATACAAAATTTAAGAATACACTATAACATTAGGCACAGTGTTAAATACCGTTTCCGTTCCAACAAAAAATAGACAGTGGACGTAGCGTTAGATGTTGCTACATACCGCGAAATATTTAATAAACAGCAAGCAGGCGAGCAGTTCCACGCAGAGGGAACCTAGTGTTAAAACACTCCGTTCCTTACTTACTTTACACCAAATTCTAGAGCCATTAAGAAACCGGTTAAACCAAAAAAAAGCATCGAAAAAATATTTTTTAATTAATGTTTCACACAAACATGATGTATACGAATACCGCTACAATTTATTCGCGAAGACCAAGCGAGTGTAACGTACATATGTATGTAAAAGCGTTACGCTGTCATACTTTTGAGTATAAATAAACCCGTGAATTATGTGTATTGGAATTTCATTATTAAGTACGACTAGAGGCCGTCATGGTGCAGCGGCACAGTATCTGACTGTTAGCGCGAGGGTTGTGTTCGATCCCTACTTTTATAATTTTACAGTAACAGCTTATACAACAGTATAACACGTAAACTACAATTAATAAAAACATATTATACGGGTTGTGGGTTCGATTCCCATTTGAGGAAATTAAATATTTAATATTGTCATTTCTTCGCTCTGATATCGAGACAATGCGCGGCGTTGAGTTCGGCCACTTATCACGCATGCCTCTAAAATTCGGTGAAAAGTGAGAAGCGAGTGTCTTAACACTACGGCTTCCTCTGCCTATCATGCTACATGCATGATATAGCATATATTATATTATTTGGCTATAATGTAACTTTAAGCGGGCGAAGCCGTGTTTGGGTTGCTAGTCTCATTTAAAACCATGGATTGATGTTTCATTACTCATATTATTATTATAGATCACCCAACACGACAACACGTTTAGAAATGTCACATTAACGGTTATGCACCGGTGTAGATCACGATTTATCGATCAATGATCTATGTAATGATTATCTTGCCTTATATGGTATACAAACATACATTAACATAAGCCAAAACTGCATACGTTTTTGTAACTTTATAAGGTAAAAATACGCTGTAATATGTTTGATTGTATGTAATGATTGTAGAATTCAAGCACAATTTATAAATTTAAAATTTGATTTACATTATCTTTAATGTTAACAAAATAAAATAAAATATTGTCATATTTTTTAGAATATATATTATTTTTATATTTAGCTCGATAGTACCATAATATTGTATTGTCATAAATAATCTACGTATAATTTCCAAGTTCCAATATGAAACAACAATTAGAGGTGCGTGTAATTCAGATTCTTGGATTTTATTTATATATTTAGTTAGGTACAGCTCGCATAAAAGCGTCTTAAAAACGTTGTTGCATAAAAAAAATCTTATTCAAAAAAATAAAGGATTAATTATTAACAAGTCCAAACTAAATTAAACAAAAAACAAATTTAATTAACTATAATTGAAGTAAAAAAAACTTATAAATTTTAATTCTTTTTGATAAAAATAAACCAGTTAAGTGCGAGTCGGACTCGCCCACAGTAGTTTCCGTATCAATTTCAGAATTGGAGGAAGTGACTACAACTTATATCTAATGGTTGCCAAACTTACGTTTTCAGGCGCACTCTTTTTTATCAAACGATTTTTTTTTATTAGACTGTATCTGAGATCTGAATATTTGATATTAATTTCAGCTTGATACCTCCACACGATCTAGAAATAAATTACCTTGACAAACGAACAGACGGACAACAAAATCATTCTACCAGGGTCCCATTTGTACCCATAAGGTACGGAACCCCAAAAATAACTTCGTAAATAACCGCATTAAATCCTTTAACGCGAAGGAATTTGAAGCAAAGAAAGTAAGTACCGTTCGATCCACATTTAACTTAAATACGAATTCGTGTACAACAAATCGATAAGATTGAGTGATTATCTTTATTTCTAGCTGATTAAAGTGATTTTGGCAATAAAATGGACTAAATATATAATTGACAACAAAACTTGAGGTTGTCGTGGTGCAGGGGTGCAAGTGTGCGACTGTAAACGACGACGGTTGTGGGCTCAATTCCCATTCGGTGTATTGATTATATTTTTCAAGTTTTTTTCTTTTTTCTAAGTTCAGGCTGTATTTAGCTCATATCTGGGTAAGCAGAGGTTATTTAGTGTTAAGACACTCCGTTTCCCATTTTCCATCGAATTCTGGAGGCATTGCGTGTTGAGAGGAAACCTAACGCCGCGCTCTGCCTCTACACCAGAGCAAAGAAATAAAAAATATAATTATTTAATTTCTTCTAGTGGAAATCGAACGTCCAACCTGTCGCATATATTCAGATCCTTTTGACTGACCTCACTCTGATTAAAATGTAAATATTTTTTATACCACAAGTGGGAATTAAACCCATCAACCCAGTTACAGGATTAATTATATTGCCACATTGTTGTTTAACAATCACCAATTGTTATTGACCGTATAGTATCTATAATAAAAGAATACTAAATAGGAATTTAACCCACCACGTCAAATAACGCGATGGCGGGTAAACTAGTCAATCCCGTTCATAGTATTATATTTAGAAACGAACTAAACACCGTGCTTGATCTTGAAGCGAACGCTAAAACAGCATTCCTAAGTAAAACTTGGTCCATATAAAAAGTTGTTGTACATGTATAGTGAGAGTGGATAGAACGAGGGTGAAACCTAGTAATTATGCGTAATATTATGGAAATTATGTTTGCAATGATTTTGTTTATAATTCTGCATATGAGGCCGTTGTGCGAGTGAAAACGTGATGGTTTTGAGTTCAAATCCCACTCGGGGGAATCAAATGTTTAATATTTTTATTTCTTCGCTCTGTTAACGAGGCAAAGCTCGGTGTTGAGTTCCGCTACTCAACAGGCAATGTTCCGCGGAAAATAGGGAACGGAAGTGTTTAATGCGAACGGAGTGTCTTAGAACTAGGTTCCCAGATTCCCGGCGGGGTACA
Organism: Heliconius erato demophoon; assembly: GCA_018249695.1. Classification (NCBI taxonomy): domain Eukaryota; kingdom Metazoa; phylum Arthropoda; class Insecta; order Lepidoptera; family Nymphalidae; genus Heliconius; species Heliconius erato. Next base: position 8,616 of record DWQW01005167.1, read on the forward strand.
GCCAAAGCTAAAAAAACCATATAATTGTAAGTCCGTCACTGTGGCGCAACGGTACAGCATCTGACAGTTGTAGATTCGATTCCTATTCTTAAGGAAATGAAAATAACTCATTCCTTCGCTTTGGTATCTAGACACTGCGCGGCATTGAGTTCCGCCAGTGAACCTAAGGTTGAAAATTGGAAGAGAGAAGGGAGTGTAAGTCCTAAGTTGGCATTGCGAAAGCTGCATTCTTTATTATAAAAGTTACACAATAAAAAACATACTTAATCTTTATAATACGTCTGAACATATTAAACAATTTTTTGAGTGTCATTGTAAATGCGATAGTTGATGTCGCTAGATAAAACGCGGCGTTGAGTTCCGCCAGTCAACACGAAATATCTCGATTTGTGGTTATCTGTTCACATCTTGATTTCTCTCTTACAATACAATGTTTATAACTTCACTTAGCCCAATTCAAAGACATATAAGTCAAATGACGTTTTGCCACACAATTTTATCCCTTAAAAGCTTGAAAACACTGACCATTTTCCCATAAAAGCTCAAATTGCAACTTTCTAACAGTCAATTTATAGTGCACTTGTGAATTATGAACACGTTAAGTATTATTGTAGAGAGATATTGCTATAATAATATTTGTATAAGAGTTTCTACTTTATTATTTTCTATTTGTAACGCCTTTGGAACCTTCGAGTGTGATTTGCTTGCTTTTAAAGTCGTTATTAATATTTATTTTTGAGGCCGTCGTGGCGCATAGGAATAAGCGTATGACGGTAAATGCGACTGTTGTGGGTTCGATTCTCATTCGGGGAAATGAAATATTCATTATTTTTAGTTCCTTGCTCTTCGATAGATGACCTTAAATATTTGTCAAGTACCTACCCATTTTTTTTATTGTTTTATATACTAATTAGCGCCTGTTTTGGTGTTTTTATATAATAACTTACACAGTTATAAAAAAAATAGTACCTTGGCTTGAATTATCGTAATTTTCACCAAATTATTTAATTATTAGGTACCTATATATTTTAAAATTAAATAAATAGATACTTGTATGATTAAATAAATAGATATGATAAATTAGCTTCATTTTGTATGTCGCATATAGCAGAGTAGGAAGAGGGAATCCGATGTTAAGCACTCCGTTCCTCAATTTCCACACAATTTTTGAGCCATTGCGTGTTAAATGCAACGTAAGGCAGAACACAACGTCGCGCCTTTTCTTTGTTACTAGAGCGGGAAAATGAGATTAATCCAATCCCCGAAATGTAATCGAACCCACAACCGCTATTATAGCCACCTATTTTGTATTGGTATATTGTATACATATGTAATATTTTGTTTACATTTTTATTGTTAACATACAAAATCTCTCAATTCACAAGGTCTCGATAATTTTTGACGCGTCATTGTTTCTTTTCACTCGCTTTACAGTTATTTTACTTTAAGATTTCTATAAACAAACAAATACAATGTATTTCTTTTGTTAATAGAAAGCTTAAGGTAATTAAGGCCGTCTTGGCGCAGCGGCACGTGTCGTACTGTAAACGGTTGTGGCTTCGATTACTACTTGGGCATATAAACTATTTAGTTATTTTTATTTCCTAGCTTCGTATTTTTTCTGTTAATTGAAAATTGGTTCCCTCTGCCTACCCGTTCGCTATGTGGGGGATACAACGTGAAGCTATAAAAAAACAAGCGCAAGTCGGACACGCCCCCCGAGGGTTCCGTATAAAAATTGGAGGTCTTTTCTGATATTCAAACTTAGCTTAGCCAGAGCCCTTTCATCTATTTTTTTGAACCCTTTAAGGCTACTGTTAGGATTAACCACAGATGTGTATGATTTCTGATATTTTCCTGAACTAATACTACCACCTGTAGATGCTACCTACCAAATTTCATAATTCTAGGTCAACCAGAAGTGCCTTATTAATTTTGATTCCCTTTGTAGTGTCGAAATACTCGTTTTTTGCGATATAAACGGCCATATCTTTTTTTTTAGGTGAATGTAGTAAATTATTTTTTCAGGCAATCATGGGACCGTAGATCTGAGTATATTAGGTTTGAATTTTAACTCTATATCTCCAAGCGTTCCTGAGATTAAAGCTCGTGACAGACTGACAGACAGATAAGGGTTCCTTTTTCCTTAAACGAACGGAACTTAAAAAAGAGCATAATTACGTCACTTTTGTGTAAAATTATCGATATTTAGAAACAAAGCTAAGCATAAATTAATATCTTGATACAAAATGAACACCAAAATCGAATCCTGCACTTAGTATTCGAATCACGAACCACTAAGCCAACAGCTTCTAAATGCAATATGCATTTGGGTTGTTCTGCAAAGTAAATGTTAAGTTAGCGGTACGAAGTGAAAGGTCTACAGTTCCGTTCAGCGAAGTGTTAGAGCAAATAATGTGGAAATGTATAAGGTTTTTAGTAAATATATGAGATTCGCTCCCTTTTTTTAATAATTTCTAAATACGGTTATGGAGAGTGGCCCTTTGATATTATAGACACTAGGTTTTCTGTGGCAAAAGAGTGTAGGTGCAATTAATTACTTTATTTTCATCTTCACTCAATGTCCCACACATAACAGGGTAAGCAGAAAAAACCTGGGAACCTAGTGCTAAGACACTGTTCCTAATTAAAAACTTCCATACCATACCCTATGCACTTTCCGTTGATTTTTAGGCAGTGCGTTTTAAGTACCGCCACACTTTGTCTCGTTACCAGAGCGAAGAAATGGAAATATAAATTTAAGTAAATATTTCATCTCCTCGAGTGGGGATCGAACCCACAACCAGTCGGTTTTAGAGTCACACTTTGTGCCGCTGCGCCACGACTGGCCTCAAATACCTATCAAGAAATATATAGGTAATATATATAATAGTTTTACTCAGCCAGTCCTCGTTGCCCCCCGCAAAGTGCTATCTAACAATCTGCGTAGATCGATACTTTACGATTTAATCTGCCGATAAATCAAAGACAATACGGTTATTTGATAACACTGTACTGTCTGACTGTCTTCTATTATATAGAATACATGCTGTTCGAGATTTGTGATATCTATATCTGTTTAGAAATGAGGTTAGATTCTTAGAAATATACGGCTGTTTTTTGTTTGTACAACACGCATTGTGCATTCTGATAGTAGCGAAGTGAAGAACGGAATGTTTTGACACTAGGTTCTCTCAGCTACGTCTCTATACGGGATATGGTGTGAAGTTGAAAATATAATTATATGATTAACGTAAATAAAGTTAAAATGACTTTAATAAAGTTCTAATAACGTAAATAAAATTATAATAAAGTACATAAAGTTATTTGTAAAAATATAGTGGTTTTGATTTTCACCAATCTATCGAACGAAGTGTCTTAACACTAGGTTCCCAGTTTCCCTCTGCCTGCCCTAAAGTGAAAAAAATATTTAAATTAATAAAAACTAAGAATTATTTAAATAAAGGAGTCTCAATAGATACTCTTGACAAATCGAATAAAAAATTCTATAGGACTTGATTGACTTATTATTTTGTTTAAATAATTAAAAAGAAACATGGGGCCGAACCCACAACCTTCGTGCTTATAGGCAGACGCTTTCCCACTGAGCCATAACGGCATTTACATTATCATAATGGCGCTATAGGGAAAATTGAATTCCATATGCAAATGGGAGTCACGACACCAAACCGGTGGAGATTATGCGATTTGTCAAATTTCCTGTGAAACGGCACAAATGAGGGCTGAAACTTGATTTAGTGCTTGAATTATGCAGGAAATTATACAGGAACTATAGAAATTGAATATAGGTATTTCAATATAGGCTGTAAAATACCTGCCTTACTATACTATAGTCTCATTTTTATTTATTTGTTTTGCTTCAAGCTGTATCCCGCTTATTGGAGATAAAAGTAGGGGAAGGGAATCTAGTGTTAATACACTCCGTTCATCACTTTCCGTCCAGTTTCCGAAATATTTACGTGTTGGAATATTTTTTTTTCTACTAACAAATATTCTTATCTCTTACGGGGCCTTCGCTCGTGGCGCATGGGAACAAGCGTGCGACTGTCAATGCGTAGGATGTGGGTTCCATTCCCACTTGGGGTAGTGAAATATATGATATTTTCATTTCCTCACTCTGGTAACAAATCAAAGCGTGGCATCTAGTTCCGCGACTCAATACTGAAGACTACTACTATGGCCTCAAAAATTCGTCGATAACTGAGGAACAGTTTCTTAACACTATATTCCAAGGTACCCTCTGTCTACTATTCATTAAGAATATATATTTGTAGATGGAGTAATTTCATAAAGTAATTTCATTATTTTTTGACGTTATTTGATAATATTTATCCATTAAATTAACAAGCCGCTATGCATGCCGTGGCTTCTATAAATACTGTTTTACTCAATTGATATAATGAGTATTAAGAAAATATACTTTTTTCCCAATAATTGCCTCAATCAATTTCAAATTGGCGCTTCTGTTCCACACTAGGAGTACCACCATACAAAATAGAACATAAATTGAACCTGTTCTCACAAAACAAGTTTGAAATTCAAAACGGGATATGCGCACACGCATGTCTTCGCCCAATAAAACCATTTATTAAGGACTAAAAACCATTTGTTACTTATATAAATTACAAAGCCAGTAATGTTGGAAGATCACTATAAATTAAATCAATAGAAGATAAATCAAAATTTCAATTTAGTAATATTATCATGATCTATGATTTGTTAACATTGGTAAGTGATTTAGCGTACAACGATTGAACCTGACCTCGAACTTTATGGATACCGTGAGCTTGACTCGGACTCGGACAGTAAATTATAGTTATTAGATAATTTTCTTGTTGTTATTTTTATATGTTTAGTTATATAAGAAATAGAGAGAAATGGATTTAAACCGTTTTATAACTTAACTTAGCTTCACGCTTTATCCCTTGCGGAGTAGTCAGAGAGAACGGAGCGCCAAACGCTACAGTCTCTACATACCTCTTTTGGCTCGTCCACTGTCATCAACCTCTTCATACATACCCTTCTGGGGGTTCTCATGCTTTTTACGTGACCTTCTTCCAGTATTTAGTAAACCGTTTTATAATACATAACAATACATGCATCCGTGTATTTAGTAGTTGTCTTTTATGTATTTTTTTTTCTGAATAGTATTACGAATATAAACCAAAATAATATCCTTCGTTCCTTTCGTCCTTCCTTGAAAATAGAAATCAGTAAAATAAACCTTTTTTTTTCACTGTGATCGGTAATAGTCTCACACTTTGTCCTGCATAGCGAGGAAAAACAGGAGAAACTAGTGTCAAAATACTCCATCGTCTACTTTCCACTATAGCAGAGCAGTCCAGACGTGTACAATAAAAATAATTCACCCCCCCAGTGGGGATCGAATCCACTTCCATCGTGTTCAACAGTCAGTCGTTAACCCACTGCGCTACTATATCCTCATTGTATTTGTATGTAGAAGTAGGTACGATATATTTGCACGAATTACATACTTTCTCATGTGAGAGTAAAATAGAAACTACGCTGTGGGTCAATATCGCTTTTAATTGAGCTTCTGACCAGAAAGTCTGTTTTTGTTCTTGTTTAACCAAATCATACAGTTTTAAGGTGCAGTTAGCATTCGTTTGAGCGTAATATATAGTTGTGGGTTAAAATCATACTTAAAAAGACAATATTTTTTTCAGTTTTTCTTTAATTTCTACAGTTTTCCACTATTTATTTTAGTTTCACTCTGCTATTTGCAGGATCTGTAAGCAGAGGGAACCTGGGAACCTAGTGTTAAGACACTCCATTCTCATTAAGACATTTTCGTTACCCACTTTCCGCCTGGAGACTTTCTGGAGACACTGTGTCTTGAGTGGACTCAACGCTGCTCTTTGCCAGAGCGAGGAAATATAGATATTAAATATGTATTTAATTTGCCCTAATTGGAATCGAACACACAACTTGGCACCGACTTCAAAATTATAAAATCTTTTTTTAATTCTTTTTGTTTAATTCAAAATCAAAGTACGTGTTACATTATGTAAAATTATTTATTACTTTTTAGTTCGTTGTTGAAAGTCGGTTTTTCTTTTTTTAAAAAATAATTAATATGCTAAGAGGATAAAAGCGTGAAATTATAAGTATATTTAAAATTTATAGTTTATGACGTGTTGAGATGCCCGTCCACTCATCTTGCCCTCACAACCTTGACGTGTGAATGGAATTAGAGCATTTCCCTATCAAGATCCTTAGATCTCACTATACATCTGCACCTACTCAATATACATCTGAATATACAGTACAATGGTACTATATACTCGTATTCTTGGTTTTATTTTTTTTTAGCTTTTCGTTGTATCCCGCATATAGCAGGGTAGCTGGGACTCAGTGTTAAGTCACTCTATTCTCCACTTTCCGCCAAATTTTCGAAGCTGTGCGTGTTGAGCTTAATACTTTGCTTTGTCTTGTCACCAAAGCGAATAAATTTAAATTTTAATTAATAATAATTCTTTTCCCCGGGTGGGAATCGAACCCACTATCGCCGCTGCACACGAAGTTAGCAGTGACGCTGCGCTGTGGCTTCTATTCACATTCGGGGGATGAGAAAAAATGCGGCGCTGAGTTTTTTTCCTCATGGAACTGAGGAATGGAAGACTGGATGGAGTGTCTTTATTCTAGGTTTCCAGGTTCCCTCTGCCTACTCTACTATGCACGAGATACAGCGTGACGCAAAAATTGTTACTGTTAACCCCATGGTAGATTCGCTATCTACTCGTGGAAAATATATTATAAGTTATTTTTATTATAAGTTATATGTGTTTGTCTTCAATAAATGCGAAAGTGAGTTTCGCCACTAGACCTATATCTCGAATATTTTATATTAACATTCAAATGTAATCTTATTTCATCTACATATCCTAGTATAATATTCTTAATCAGAATTGAAGCTACAATCGTCGTGTTCAATTTTAATTACACTCGAATGAAAATACTAAATATTATTTATTTTTGCTTGATGTGACTAATATTGCTTTTATATTCTCGTTTTATATCGCATCAAGCAGGATATGCAGAAGCTATAGATAAATATATTATAGAAGAATCTAGTGTTAATATATTCCTTTTCGCCTCACTCTAATTTTCGAGACATCGCGTGTTGAATGGCGCAACTCAGCGCCGTGCTTTATATTATAAACCTAGCGAGGACAAGTGAGAATTGAATCCACAACCCTTACATTTTCAGGCATACACTGTCACACTGCGCCACAACTACCTGATTACTTAAGGAGCAATTAAGGATTTTATTTAAATACCTGTTTTTCATTATAATGTATTTACTAAGAACAAAGATTTACAATAAGAGCAAAATGTAAGCACGCCGCGTTAGTTAAAACGATAAAACCTTTAGATAACCCTCATTTAAATTTATTTTAAACAATACAAATATTTGAATATGTTGTTATCGGTACTGATAACACATCTTATAGTACTGTCAATGACAAAATGGTAAAAAATAAAAAAAAAAACTTTGCAAATGAAACATTCTTGAACAAATTTCAGTTTTCGCTAGAAACGCGATGGTTGTGAGTTCGATTCCCAGTAGGAGGAATGATTTTATCTATTTTCATTTCATCGCTCTGGTAGTCAAGGCGCGAAGTTCCACAACTTAACACGAAATGTATCGCAGAGTAGGCGGAAGGAACCTAGTGTTCACTTTTCACCTCATTCCTCAATTTTTGGTCAACTTTTTAGACATTAAAATGTCTTTAATTAAATCAATTTTTAATTAAATTCATTAAATCTACTTAAAAGTAGAGTACCCGACTGAAAGCCACGTTTATTTATAAGATTTTTAATTAATGGCTTATACTAACAAGAAGACCTTAGCTTCACGTTTTTTCTCGCATAACATTAAACAAAAAGGATCTACTGTCAAGACACTATATTGTAACTTATTAGATATAATTAAGCTCATAACCATCACGAAGACACAGACATATATCAAATACGTCGGGAATCTTTTAAAAACAAAAAAAAAAGTATATTCATAAAAAGAAAAACAATGAAACACCAAATAACGTGACATCGTCTGTAACCTAAGGCATTTGAAACAAACTTCTCCTGTATTTCTATAGACAAACCTAAAATAAAACTTTTCTATAATATAAACCTTATGACTGTCACTGTACGCTGTATAGACCCCTAATGGAGTTTTCTCGTCGTTGCAACGCTCCAAGCAATTTAACTTTAGTTGGGACTTCGAAACTAGCGTGTTAACACGAGCTTTGGAATTTTGTATTTTAATACTAAAATGTTTAATTATTGTCTACGTTTCTATATGTATACTAATATAATTATAAAGCAGAAGATATTTTTTTGCTAAACGCGATAACCTCAGGAACTACTGCCTCGATATGAAATATTACTTCTTTTGTTGCATAGTTTTATAGAACAACGCTATATTATATCACTTTAATTATATCGATGTAACCCACCATACTTACGGCCAGAGTTACGATTCTACGATTTAAAAAATGTTATATACACAGAACTCTTATTTCAATGAATTTGACGCGGGCGAAGCTGTATTTAAAATCTATCTAGTTAGAAACTAATATTCTTATAAATTCAATGTCTTTATAACTATATTTAATTCAAAGTACTTGAGCGGAAAACGAGAAACGGAGTGTCTGAACGGAAAACGGTATATGTTAACGCTAGGTTCGAAGGTTTCCCCTATCTACCTTGCTATGTGCGGTATACAGCGGAAAGCAAAAAAAAATACATTAGGAATGTGGCATACTATTATGTTACAGTATCCATGGCATTTAGGTTTTAATAGAAGTCTGAGCTTTCCTTCTATAAGATATGACATATAGAAGTAAAAGTATAATATAGTGTAGTATAGTGTAGGAATGTCTTTTTTAATACATGAATCTCTGATTCACGGCTTCAAAAAAGGTGCGGATTCAAATCCCACTAAGTTAATTTTTTTATATGTTCTCTTAACAAATATTTTTCTTTCCAAATTGTGGAATAAAACTTAAAAAAAATTAAAATAATAAAGTCTATTTCAAGTTTCGCGAATGTACTGGCCCCATTGAGACAATGCACAGCAAGACACTACTGTATAATCACTTTTGATCTCGACGCTTAAGCATTTTGCGTGTTTTCACGCACCGACACCTAATATGGTGTTGCTTTTGTAATTAAGAGCTTGTTCTTACAATTAAAAAGTTTATTTTTTACTGGTATTTTGCTTTATTTGTTAACTAAATGCCGCCTGCGACTTTGTAATCATTTTTTTAGCGGGGAAATAAATAAAATTATTTAATCTATTATAATAATAATAATAATAATAGCCTTTATTTCTCTGACTTTTACATATAAAAGTTGTTTTACATTCAATGCATTATAAGATTACAATTAAATTAGATTTTGACATTAATAATACAATTAAATTATTTATACTATAATTAATATTATTTATAAAACAATTATCAATACCAATTTTTATTTTTGAGTCAGGTTGTCATTTTGACAAAAGCCTCCTCCAGGCTGTTCCACTCCAACCGGTCCCTTGCTGCTCTTCTCCATCCTTTGGGCAGATCATCTTCCCAGCGTCTTATTGGTCTGCCTCTTCGACGTTTTCCATCCCGAGGATACCATTCAG
>DWQW01005168.1:0-18291 GCA_018249695.1 Heliconius erato demophoon
CGGTTAGGGTATGTTTTATGGATGGAACCATACCAAGGTGCTACAACTATGTGCAATCCAATATATAAAGAATTGGGGCTGGGTGCAAGCGTTGTTCTCACTTTTTGCGATGTGCTGATTTCACGTGGCTTCGACCTTCCTTACCACGTAGTTTTTGATAATTTTTTTACTGGGACGCCCTTGCTGGAAGAGATAACAAAGAAAGGCCTTCGTTGCACTGGGACAGTTCGAGAAAACAGGACATCTAGTTGTCCTCTGATTACATCGAAGTTACTGAAAAAAAAGGAACGTGGTGCTGTCGATTACAGAACGACACATGACAACACGTTCATTATTGCTAAATGGCATGACAATAATATATTCAGTATTGCTTCTAATGCTGTAGGAATAAATCCTAAACAATCTGCCAAACGCTTCTCACAAAGTGAAAAGAGAAACATTGTCATAGAAGAACCACATATGGTGTCCATCTATAACAAATATATGGGAGGAGTGGATCGGTCTGATGAAAATATTTCACATTACCGAATTGGTATACGAGGTAAGAAATGGTACATGCCGTTGCTCACACACATGATTGATCTTGCCGAACATAATGCATGGCAGTTATATAAAATAAATCATGGAAAACTGGATCATCTTGGCTTTCGCAGAAGGGTAGCAATTGCTTTGATTGAATCAAACAGAAAAAATGCCAAAAGAGGGCCTAGCCGACCCTCCCATCATGAACATGCTGATAGTCGTAAAGACCAAATGAATCATCTGGTTATTCCTCAATCGAAGCAAACACACTGTCGTCAATGTCACAAAAAATGTTTGACACGTTGCAAGAAATGTGATGTTGGAGTGTGTGTCAAGTGTTTTGAAACATATCATTCATAAATAGTGTTAATCTAGTAAATTACATATAACAATGGGTAATATAATCAATAGTTATCTAATAAACTACACTTTTTGATTACATTCTGTTTTGTCATAAATGGTCTTTTATTTCCTCTTATTATCCTACTGTCCTACATATAGGACGGCTGTTTCCCTGAAAGCCTTACACTTAATTTTTTTTTCATAATTTTTTTTATGTTGCATAAGATCTAATAAACTAAATAATGTAACTTTTTTCAAAATTTTCAGAAAATTTTAGTATCAGGCTTATCTGGGTTAAATAGCTTTCTAAGTATGTGAGTATCGTGAGAAGTATTATTATTGAAATTGTTTATTGCCAGTTGACGTGCTCGAAGGAGTTGACGTGCATCGTAAACAAACAAACAGACGGACAGCTTATGAATCAGACTAATCGTATGTTGGTAAATAAATAAACATACGTACCTACTTTGTTGTACTATTAGTTAGTTGCACAGCGAATAATATTTGTGTTTATTTTATTATAAATTAAAAAATCAAAATTAAATCAGCTTCACGCTGTATCCCACACACAGCAGGGTAGGCAGAGGGAACCTAGTGTTAAGACACTCTGTTCCTTACTTTCTGCCGAATTCTGGAGGCATTGCGTGTTGAGTGGCAGAACTCAACGCCGCGCTTAGCCTCGACACCAGAGCGAAGAAATGGAAATATACATTTAAGTAAATATTTCATCTCCTCGAGTGTGGATCGAACCCACAACCAATCGGTTTTACAGTCACACTTCGTGCCGCTGCGCCACGACTGGCCTCGATTTATTTTATTATACCTTCCGATATTTTTGGGTGAACGGAGTAAATGTAGTTAAAAGTAATTCTCCACTTTGAGCTAAATTATTGACAATGTATGTGAGACCAAAATCTGAATGCCACTTTAAATCTAAGACATATAAGTATATAAATGACTTGAATAATATTTCAATTTCATTTTTTATATGTAATTATTACTAAATTTTAATTGAATTAAAAAATATATTAAAATAAGAATTTATTCACGTTCATATTATTATAAGGCGTATTTTAATTTACAACAATCTATCTAACTAAACTTTAATAGTAATTGAATAACAATAAAAATTTTCCATGCTAAGAAAAAAAATAAAATTACTCATTAAAAAACTATTAAACTTAACGGTATTCATATTTAGAATTTCTTTTCACGACAAAATTTAAAATCTCTCACGAATACTGAGTCATATAAGACTAAAATGACCCACAAAGTTATAACTTTCTATGTGAAATTATGACTTTAGCAAAACGTGGCGTCTTATATTTGTATGATTTCAACATTCGACCCTGGTTACTCTTTGTCCATGAAAAAAATAATGTATATTTCATTAAGGTTGTCGAGGCGCAGTGGCACTGTAAACGGGAAGTTAGTGGGTTCGATTTCCACTCGGAGAAATGAGTTGTTGTCGTTAATTAATATTTTCGAGAGGTCAGTCGTGGCGCAGAGGAATAGATTATTGGTTTGATTCTTACTCGAGGAAATGATATATTTAATATTTTCATTTCTTCGCGCTGGTGTCGAAGCAAAGAGTGGCGTTGAGTTCAGCCACTCAACACACAATGCATCCAGATTTAGGCGGGAAATGGGGAACAGAGTGTGTCATCAATAGGTTCCCTCTATCTACTTCGCTATGTGTGTGGGAAACAGCGTAAAGCTAAAAGAAATAAATATTTTCATTTCTTCGCTTTCAATAACAAAACAAAGCGCCACATTGAGTTCCGAAACTCAACACACAATGTTTCGAAATTTGGGGAGCGGAGTATCTTAACACCGGGTTTCCTCCCTTTCTGTATGCGCTAGAAAAATTAAAAAAAAATCTATCAGTTAAAAACATATTCCTATTAGATAAGCATCCACTGTTAACTTAGTTGTGTGACACATTATAAGGAGTTGTGTTGTGTACATTACATCATGATTTAATCCGATTGCAGGTAAATAAGATTATAGCACGGCCATCTTTTTTCTACATTCTCGACGTTTATTACGTTTATTTATGAAACTACGTTTTCCTCTATATATTTACTAAGGTTTTGTGTTAAGATTTGTCTGAATATAGAATCCAGATGAAAAAAAAAAAAGAAATTGATGCTTTTTTTCCATATAGCAGGGATAAGCAATGGGTCCGTCCAATTCGGTACTCAACGCCGCGCTTTGTTTTAAAGAAATGAAAACATTAATTAACAATAATAATTTATTCCCCTGAGTGGAAATTGAAGCTAAAACAGTAAAATTAAAATTATTTAAATAGATACCTATCAATCATTCCCCCGAGTGGACATCGAAGTCAAAAACATCGTGTTAACAGTCAGTTCCATGCTACTGCGCTGCAGCGGCCTGTATTATTTTTATTAAACAAAACCAACATTATTGTTGTGAATACGAAATATTATATAAATAAACCATCAAAACTATTTGTATCAAATGATGGGATTGATATATGCTTATACCTATACCACTAAATGTCAACATATTAATATGAAACGTGTCTTTAAGAATTTTACTATACATAATTTACAAAAAAAGTGATTTAATATTATGAATTTATATTGTAAGAAAATAGAAAAGAAAATATATTATACAATGCGATATGAATTATAGTCTCTAGCCAGTTGCGTGTGGTTAAGTTTCGGCGTTTAAGTGAATGGATTTTCGATAACGATTGTCTGTTTTTATCATACATTGCGGGCTATAGATATGTATGTAGGTAAAACCTTGGTTTAAATGAGTACCTAATGACATATTTCAAAGCTTTATTTTGAGACTATAATAGTTATTCATAATATATTGATGCTTTCACTATATATTCTTTGGTTTACAACCTAAGTGAAAGTCCAACGTATTTACAAAAATTATTTATAACATATTTACATTTGACTTTTTTTAGAAAACTGTGTTTTTCTCATTTCATATTGACCCTTTGTTGTTATACAGAAAATAAAATATATAAAATTTAGAAAAAAGGTTCTCTTCATCTATTGTCACTAGAACCAGGATTTTGTTTTAATAATAAAGCCATTTGAAAACAAAATTTAACTGAAATTTCAGTTTCATATTTTGGCTTTATCTTTAGATAAAAAAATAAACTGAAAGTGATACTTTAGGAATATTCAAGACTTATTTTGTTTTTTATTTATTTATAACGTGGAAAGAAAAATATAAGATTCCTAGGTACTTACTACTCAAAGGATAATTACAAATTATTGATTTGCAAGTCACTATGATTAAACAAATTCCTTGGAAAAAAAAACGTGACATAGAACGCATAACACTTACTTAGTAAATTTTATAATACAACAAAACGACATAATATCAAAGTTATTTAAGGCACAAGCTGTAAACGTGACAGGCTGTGGGTTCGATTCCCACTCGAGGAAATGAAATATTTAATATTTTCATTTCTTCGTTCTGGTGTCTGGTTAAAAGTGCCGCGTTGAGTTCCGCCACTCAGCACGCAATGCCTCCAGAATTCAGAGGAAAGTGGGGATCGGAGTATCATAACACTAGGCTGATTCTGCCTACTCTGCTACATGCTATAAATGACAAAAAAATAGGATAATATAATAAAAAAAGTAAAGAAAGATTAATGGATCAAAACACAGCAACGAGTATTTAAACTAGAATTTTCTTTGTTAGCGTCTATGTACGTATGATAGATAACAAGTAATGACGTTCTAATGAAGGCAATTAAAAGTTACTTATCTTAGTGGAAATTGCATAACCTGTTTCAGATATAGCAATAGTGTAAATCTATATTTTCAGTTAAAATGTTTATTATTAGGTATAATTTAATTTTTAAATCTGTTCTGATTGTAAGGGCGACGACGGTTGTGGTTTCGATTCGAAATTGGGGGAGGGGATTATTTGTTTCATGCGTATTTTTCGCTCTGGTAACAAGACAAAGTGCGGCGTTGAGTATCGACATCACGTGTCTCGAAAATTGGGAAACGAAGTGTCTGAACACCAGGTTCCCACTACCTACGTTAAAAATCTCTTTAAATTGTACATAATAATAATAATCCACTTTACTTTTTTGGTAAAAAAGTAGAATAAGATATTAGTAAGAATAATAAAAACGACAATTGGAAACGGCTGGATGACCCTAACACCATTAAATTTTTGTATGTATAATCAAAGTCTCCATCGTGCTTTATGGGGCAACCTTGAAACGTCAAATCAATGAAAGCCATTGACGATCAAAGAAAATTACTTATAGCTAAAGTAGGTAACGTGTGCCTTGTTTGTCCTCAAACAAACTTTGTTGGATTTTACTATGATAATTTTATGTATCTATTCAGATTTATTTTTCTATGAATATTTTGTTAGTGAAATTACAAAATTAGGTCATTACAGATAACAAAAGATAAATATAATATAGGGATTTCCCCTTCGACGACAATCCAAAACAATTTTTTTTACAAATTCCCATTGTTTTAAAATGTAAACCCTAATTATTTTAATTACTTTTTTAATGAAAACTAAAGATACTTCATAATTACAATCAAGATTACAAATAAGTAATCTTAAAATAGAATGTTCAAGTAGCCAGCAGTAAAGATTGAACGTTGCATAATGGAGGAAACTGTTTACAGCCCTACTTATAAAATATTTGAAGAGCTTCGATCACTCCACACCTGCCTGATACAATAGTAAAAACCAATATCGAGGTTGAATATTTGCTTTCGTTCCGTGACTCTTTGACATCGCTATCAAGACTAATACGTTGAATTATTGATACAATAACAAGGAAATACCAATTTCTTTACACTACAGTAATAAAATATTCAATTGCTTTTATGATTTTAATGAATATTTAGAAGTTAATTGTGAGTCACGATAAATCGACTGGAAACATCTAATCATACTTTAACAAGGTAAAAATGTAGGTATTTAAAGGCTTTTTGAATGTAAAGTTTAATGTTTTGTATAATTAGGCAAAGATACAGTGATAAAGATTGTGAATCGTAAATAAAATTAATATTATCTGAGGCAATAATCGATTCGCTTGATAACAACTATCTAGGTAAAAGTACCGCTAACTTTGTTTACTCCGTCCAATTTTGTTTCGAGAAAATACACAGATTTTTTTTAAAAATACAGAAGGATGATTTCAAATAAATGTATTAACATAGTTTCATTTTACTTAAATATCGTTATAGGAGTTGTGGTACAAATTACTTGAATATTTCAATAAGTCCGGTCAAAACCCAATATTTTAACAATGAATATATACGAAGTATTATGTTTTATGTATGTCTTTTTAGAATTGTGTTCTCATAAATTACTCTAAGGTTACAAGTCGGGAATTTCCAGTTTCCATAATATCATATGAGAGGATATTTAAATTATATAGGTACACAGACGCGGTCGTGGCGCCATAAAGGAGTGTTTGATTTTGTACGATGGTTTCGATGGTCTCCATAATAATTAAATAAACCAAAAGTTAGTTTAGATATGCTAAGACATAGTTAATCGAATATTTTAAACATTTGAATTCAGAAAAAGTTTAACTTTAATTACAGTGTCAACTAGACTGCGAAATTAAAAAAAAGAAACACAAAAAGGTAGCTATTACCTAGTTTGTGCACTTTAGTTAATAAAATTTTTATTTAACACACACTAAAAGTTTATGATGTATGGCAAGCTCATGCATTCAAAAATTAAAATAGTCTTTTATGAATACAAAAAAAGGCGAGAGGGTTTATTTCGCGTGTCAGCATTGACTTCAATGCTAAGTACCTACTCATTTCAGGCAACCAACGTGACTAAATATTTAACGAAAAGTAAAGTTGAAAACTACATTTACACAATAGTTACTTACTTTAATATGGCATTTCGTGAGGTGTAACATTGGTAACTTTAAACATATATAAAATAGAATAATTGTCGAATTATAAATATTGACTTAGAAAGTTGTATATTTTTTACTGTCTCGTTTTATGTAAATGCTAAATTTTATGCTATATATTTAACTACAATATACATAATTATAAATAAAATACAACATAGATTTTCTTTTAGCTCCACGCTGTATCCAGCACTAGCGTTGAGGCACTCCGTTCCCATTAAGATATTATTGTTCCCAACCTTCCACCGAATTCAGGAGGTATTGCGTGTTGAATGGAATCTAACTCAACGCCGCGCTTTTTCGTCCTGTATTCACAATTTTTGATGATTTTTGATTTTCAACAAAAAAATGACATAAATAAAAGATTAAAGCATTTAACTGGCTTTTTAAAACCGTACTTATATGTGGCCAGATCAGGTCACTTATTCAATATGTATGGACGGAGACCGGAGTGGACCTCGGCATAGAATATTCAAGTAGCCATTATCACTCACATTAGATGCGGGAATGGTGTATTTTGAGCATTTTAAGTTGGAGTTCAAAAGTTTTTTCGTGTTTTAATACTGGGAGAAAAATAGGCTGTATACAAATTTGTTTTGTAATGTTGAGGGGCTAAGCGTTTTATGTATGTAGTACAAATATTACAATTATTTTTATTTCTTATAATAATTTGGAACCAAGTCGTTTTTCTTGTGTTTTTTTTCAGTATGTTAAGATAGTCTATTTCACCTTACTTGATGTTTTGCTAATATAAAATATTTTAAGAAAAGCGCTGCGTTGAGTTCAGCAAGTCAACTCGCAATGTTTCGAAAATTAGGTGGAAATGAGGGAACGTAGTGTCTTAACACTTGGTTCCATCTGCCTACACTATATCTGGGAAAAGAATACTATCTACTTTTCCTTACATAATAAATTGGTATATGATTGTGTGAAACCCTTAAATTATATCGGATGTAAGACTTTTCTTTTATTTCTCATTGTAATTTTAATGTTTAGTCATTTTTTTTTAATTACTGTGGTATTGGCACAGATAAAGTACGTTTTAAATTAACACAGATATGATAATTTAAAAATATTGCCATAAAATACAGTATCGATAGATATACAATATTATGAGTATTCTTCACACTGACTCACTGCATACCTCCTGATAACGATATATTTACAATACCTACATTTACAATTTATAGAAAAATTAAATGTAGTTTATGTTTCTTGTTTTCTATGATAATGCCTGCATTTGGTATGAAAGAAATTGAAAAAGGACAAAGAACTATAATATTTATAAAAAAATATATTAATTGATACCTACAAATATTAATTATGGATTTAGTTTAAAAAATCGTTACAAAGAAAAAATAAATATGCTCATGATAAAAAATATGTTATATACTAAAAAAAAAACACGTAGGTTTAATGTAAATGACTTTTAAAACCGGTAGTGTTCACAATGTAAATACAATACCGGATACATACATAAATACATACATAGATACGTACATACATACGTACACACATACATACATACATATATATACATATGTACCTACGCCAAATATGGTGTTTGATAAGTGTACTTTATTTTATACAAATGTAAACGAATTCGAACATGTTTTTAGGCATTAATCAAATTACTCATAACTTTTTACTGATTGAGGCCAGTCATGGCGCAAGGCACAAAGTGTGACTGTAAAACCGGCTGGTTGTGGGTTCGATCCCCACTCGAGGATATTTCCTTAAATTTATATTTCCATTTCTTCGCTGTGGTGTCGAGGACAAGCGCGGCGTTGAGTTCTGCCACTCAACACGCAATGCCTCCAGAATTCGGCAGAAAGTGAGGAACGGAGTGTCTTAACACTAGGTTCCCTCTGCCTACCCTGCAGTGTGCGGGATACAGCGTGAAAGTGTTTTTTTTTTACTGATTAATTATTTTTGCATAAATTTATACATTACACTCCTTTATAAAATATATAACTGCGAACACATATAACTGACACGTGTTTAACTGTTGCTCAATGATTGTATGTTAAAATTCCACAAGGGAAAATGTTTACATTCGTAAATACTGCACTTCATTGGTACGGTCACTAAATTCCAGAAGTTGATTTCCGCTATGTAAGAAGCAATCTATACTAATAATAAAATCGTATGGGATCAGTGTCTGAAGATATGATAACGTAATAGAACCAAAAACAATGATTTTATTTTTTTATTTCTTTGTCCGTGCGTTTGTTCACGCTAATCTCAGAATGAGCTTAACCGATATAATTGCAGTTTTCACTATGGTATTAATGGAAGATTTCCTTAACATTTAGTTTTTGTATTATTCCAATCGGTTACAATTAAAAATGTTGTAAAGAATATAATTTAAAAAAAATGCTATAAAAAACTATTTTATTGAATTGGCTGAAACTTAATATAGGTATATATATATGCATATATTGTTTTTAAAATTATTTTATTATTAGAAAGCGAAAGTAAGACGTAACTGCGAGCGGTTCGCTAGTTTTTTTAATAAATACGAAGAAATCCTATAAAATTACCGTTAATAATAATAATGTGTTAAATATCCTTAAAATTAGACTATTTTGTATGTCGGACAGTTACGCCCTACGTAATAAATAATAAATATTAATATTCCGAGTAAACGATAAGCGAGTCGTTGCTCACGTTACGCACGTCACAGGAAAGACCCACGGAACTAAAGTAGTGAAAGTAAGTTACACACCGAGATATCAATAAACTAGTAAGTTATGCAAATTGCGACGCTTTTACTTTACTGTTAAAACAGATTTGTCTACTTTTAGAATATTTTTCAAGATAGAAATAATAATATAGTACTTTATAAAACATATGCCATAACCACTTAACAGATTTTTAATTGACTTATGTGGATAATAGTATGTGGGCGTTAATAAATAGATACATGGTTATGTAAACAATTATGATCGGCCACACGGATTTAAGCCTTATTATATTGTGATAAAGTATAAAAAGGTACTTATGAATTTTATTTATTTAGTCTTGTCCTATAATGCTTAATTACATCACTATGATGATGTTGATGTATATGGCAAGTTATCACTAAATCCTGCAATATAGAGTATTGTAATTTTAATTTAATTATTAATAATTCAGCTTCATTCTGTATTCCATAAATAGCTGAGCAAGCAGAGAATCTATATATAACTGTCAAAATTTACATTTTTTGCCTTAATTCAAGACAACTTGTTGAGTGTTGGCACTCAATACACTCACTATCTCCTTACCAATGTGGTATAATAAAAATACAACACTGCTTTCATGAGCCTGTACAATCCCATTGAGCCACAATGGCCTCACTACATAGTGTTAATTACTATTCATACATTTATGCCTGCGTTTGCTTTTAAAATAATAAATGTAATAATAATACCTTTCATGGATATTTTAATGAAGTTTTCTAAAATATCATGCCAAAATAAGAAGTATTCAAATTTGTGTGTGTCTATCTTGTTTTTATTTAATCAAGGTCATATTTGCCCAACTAGTTTGCATCACATTGGTAATGAGAGTTAGTTAGTAATGAAATAAAAGCTAAAGACAATCTAAATGGTATTTACTGATTAAATTAAAATCATTTATAAATACTATGTAGGTAAAAAAATGTCCATATGCATTGTAATTTTTAAAATGGTTCTAAATGCTATAGTTTAATAATTATAAAATGATATTGTCAATGATAAAAATTAGCTATTAATTTTTTTAAGACACTCCATAATACCCTTTCAGCATCATTTGTGAGGCATTGTGTGCTGATTGGCAGAACTCAGTGCAGTATTCATGTTATACATTGTGCTGGTCATGTTATCAGAAAGAAGAAATGAAAATAATTAATTTCCCCAAAAGAGAATCAAACAATTGTTGTATTTACAATTGGCTATGTCACTGTGCCATGATGGCCTTATTATTTACTCATAAAATGTATAAGCCACTTACTTTTTGTAGACTCTACAGAAGGAGTTATTAATCCTTTTGTCAGATAGGTGTCTTCTACGGTCCTCGAACAAGTCTTTGATGGCTGTCACTCCAAGCACAAATAACACTGGTAGCATCGCCACTTCTTTACCAAATGCATTAATGGCTGGCACCCAGTTTAATAACACTATAAATATAAAGTACACATTTGCAATCCTATGGAATTGCTCAAAAAGGTTCTTAGGTATAAAAGAGAGCAATGTATATTTAGTAGTCCTGATTTTGTTATTGCATCTCTGCCCATTCGGGTGATCTTTAGGAGGAGTCTTATCAGGAACAAGATGATTGGGGATGACTATTAAATGTCTGTTATCAACAGCTGGTTGTTGACGACGCATCAACCAAAACACCGCCCGACGCCATGGAGCCACTACTGATGCCCGACGTAATGTGTAAATGGAGTCAGATCGCGATGCCTGACGAGAGTGATGTCCTCGTACTGACGATAAACGAGGTTGCGCACTCGCAGGAGCAACTTCCCGATGTCCAGGTGGCAGAATAAAATCCGTACGACTACCGGTTCGACTGTGACCTGGACCAGAAGCTGCTCGTTGTCCTTCGCCAATCTGACCGTGGGACAAAGCACGCTGATGCCCTCGCATAGCCGATTTGAGGGGCTGTCGAGCATTTGCAGGGTTCCCAGCCAACATCGGCACCCCTCCATGACTTATGGACCTCGAATGTCCTTTCACTTTCGGAAAAAGATATGTTTGCTCTGGTGCTCCTGGCAAATTCGGTATCGCCGAAGGAGTCTCTCCACTTCCTTCTGTTGACATTTTTATTCATCTGAAGGTCGTTCAGCTCACTTTTTCCTCTCATTTAAAATCTCGTTGTTTAGAGCGTCGGACCGTGTATTTTATTGCTCTCAATTCATCTAAAGAGAATGTGTCGAAAAGTTGAAGCATATGGTCTGAAATCATCTGATCACTATTTCACACATCACCATAGTTCATATTTTAGGAATATATTCATAGAAGCTAAATGATTTAAAAAGTTTCAAAACTAAAAACATTTTTCGGTAAGTAGATTGAAAGATAAAATACAGTAATATTTAACCGCCACGAGAAATACAGTCGCACGTGAAGTGGGCACAAGACAAACTCAAAAACAAGCAAAGTTGACCGACCGACTGACTTTGACAGATTGACAACATCACAAATTGGAACCATAGACAAGGGAAAACTTTGATTTTTTTTATTTAATTTAGTTTCTCATATACAGTTGTTGTTTTACATGTGACTTCAACTAACGTAAATAATATACTTTGAAATACAAAAATGTGTATAAGCGTTGTATATTTATATTCTTTAAATATTCAAAAATTTTCGAAACGATAAAAAAAAATATAATATTAACTATGGTTAGTGTGGGTTTAGTGTCTAATGTTGGTATTAATATAAACTCGTCGACGTCATCCCCGGCAGACATATTCGTGTAGTTTTCTGATACTTCCGACATTTTGACATTTCTTCCCCGGTTAATATTTTATTACTAATCTTGTAAGAATCTAACTGCAATAATTTTTCGTCAACATGGATGAAGAGTACGATGCGATCGTTTTAGGCACCGGTCTAAAAGAATGTATTCTAAGTGGAATGCTGTCTGTGTCTGGAAAAAAGGTTCTGCACATTGATCGTAACAAGTATTACGGTGGTGAATCAGCATCAATTACCCCGTTAGAAGAATTGTTCGCAAAGTTCAATGCACCAGCGCCTGATGAAACTTACGGCCGTGGCCGCGACTGGAATGTGGATTTGATTCCTAAATTTTTAATGGCGAATGGACTTCTTGTTAAGCTGTTAATCCATACGGGCGTCACCCGGTACCTTGAGTTTAAATCAGTTGAGGGTAGCTATGTGTATAAGGGTGGTAAGATTTCAAAAGTCCCAGTGGATCAAAAGGAAGCTTTAGCATCTGACCTGATGGGTATGTTTGAAAAGAGGCGTTTCCGTAATTTCTTGATATACGTTCAAGATTTTCAAGAAGAAGATGCTAAGACTTGGAAAGATTTTGATCCTAGTCAGGCAAATATGCAATCACTTTATGATAAATTTGGCTTAGACAAGAACACCCAAGACTTCACAGGTCATGCCTTGGCTCTTTACTTGGATGACAACTATCTCCAACAACCAGCTATTCAGACCATTCGCCGTATTAAGCTGTATTCTGATTCTCTAGCTCGATATGGTAAGTCTCCCTATCTCTATCCTATGTATGGTCTAGGAGAATTGCCTCAAGGATTTGCTAGGCTCTCTGCTATATATGGAGGAACTTATATGTTAGACAAGCCAATTGATGAGATTGTGCTTGGCGAAGGAGGAAAAGTGGTTGGTGTGCGTTCTGGCAATGAAGTGGCCAAGTGTAAGCAAGTCTACTGTGACCCTAGCTATGTCCCTGACAGAGTACGTAAGAAGGGTCAAGTGATCAGATGCATTTGCTTGTTAGATCATCCTATAACTAATACCAAGGATGCTTTGTCTACTCAGATCATCATTCCACAAAAGCAGGTTGGAAGAAATTCTGATATTTATGTATCTCTGGTGTCTTACACTCATCAAGTTGCTGCTAAAGGTTGGTTTATTGCCATGGTCTCTACAACTGTAGAAACTAATGATCCTGAGTCTGAGATTAAGCCTGGTGTGGATCTCTTGGGACCTATAAGGCAGAAGTTTGTGTCTGTAACTGATTACTATGAGCCTACTGACGATGGCAGCCAAAGTCAAATATTTATTTCAGAGTCATATGATGCAACCACACACTTTGAAACTACTTGCTTAGATGTTCTTAAGATCTACAAGAGAGGTACTGGTGAAGACTTTGATTTCTCCAAAGTTAAACTGGAATTGGGCGAAGAGGAGCAGTAAATATTGTCAAATAATGTATATTGCTTGTTAATTTTAATATTTGTTTATATACCGGCTAAATAAATGTTCAATTAGGGATATTGGGAAAATTTTATGAGCTTTGATGTGTTGCAGTAGAGTTGAACATCTCTTATTCTTTACTTGTAGCATTTTATTTTTATTAAACATTAACTAAAAAAATATACAGATTGTTATTTATAAGATTTATTCATCATTTAAGGATGCTTTTATATATAATTTGAAATTAAGGCATGTAATGATCTGCACAAGAGAAGGTTAGTTTGTGCATTTTAAATGCATTCCAAAATCTGATTCTACATCTGTGTATCCATATCATTTAAATAATGTCAATGTATGAATGCTCACTATACACATAAATGTTCTGTGTAAGATCATAAATAAAGTTACTGATACAAAAAAAGTCTTAACTTTATTTCCAAATACCTTTAACTGCTTACAATTTTAAAATAATTTACATAGAACAAAAAATTACAAAAGCAAGTTATTATTCGCATATCATACATACAAAAATTTGGAAAAACAATTTTATAATTAACTTCTAACATATTTTAAACAATAAAGATGATCATCTCTGCATCCAATAAAAATATAATTTTTGTATATAGCAGGTGAAGAAAATGTCTCATTTGGGAGCAGATACTCAGAGACTATGGAACCATTTTCACTGTTAAGTATAGATAATTTTCCATTATTAGACGCCGCTAATATATATTTGTCATTTAATCCACAGGGTGTTGAGTAAATAGGGGACATGAATTCAGTTTTCCAATTGAGATTTGGTTGAAAATTCTTTATGTTGACACAATAAACTTTGTTATCATGACATCCAAAAACCATCCTCCATTTAAATTTATCTATTTCTTTAATGTAAAACGAAGAGAATATATTTCCTTTTGCGCCTTGATACTTCCAGATCTGAAAAAAAGGTGTACAAAAAAACGTCATTAGTTTTGTGAATAATAGCAAAAAAATAGACTAGCAAAAACTTTATAAATCACCTTGATGCCTTTTTCAACGGTCCGACAATGTATTTCGCCATTTACTTCCGCGAATATAACGTATTTATCATTATCATATAGAACAGGGCTCGAGAATACGGGGCTGCTGACTGAGCCGCGCCAAACTACTGTCTCAGACTCGATGTGTACGCTTGCGCACGTTCCTGATAGAGTTCCTAGGAGGATAACCTCGTTCTTAGCTGTAACTAAGTTAGCAGATATTGCCTGGTCGGCTACACGTATTGTATGCTTCACTTCTCCTGTCTGTAAAATGAATTATAAATGTATAGGAGTACAATGAGTAAAATAGATAAAGAAAAATATTACTGCACTATGTAGGGCACCATGTCACACCTAGATGGCTGAACAAAAAATCGTGGAGAGCAACTACTAAGCTCTTATACACTAGTACATAATTATTAAAGTAGTGAACTTCAAATAATAACTATACCGTTGAGTTCCGTTACTCAACACTCAATTGCTCCAGAATTCCGCAGAAAATGGAGAACGAAGTGTCTTAACATTAGGTTCCCTCTGACTACCCTGCTGCGTGGATACAAGATGAAGCTGATTGGGTACTTCAAAATAAATATTTTGCAGTTTTATGCTCTATTACAATAATAAAAACATTTTTATCATTAAAAATGATACCGTCTGTGAACGATAACAATGGTACATACGGCTATAGCAAATAATAAAATTTTATTTACATTGTTATAAAGATAATTTTCCTTAAAACGTATTACAGACAAAATATTTTTATCGCCTTCTAGCGATTCAACCGCGGCTTCGCTCGCTTTAACTTATTGTTATATTACAGCCAAATTATAAAAAACCTTTAAAAAAACTATTTCACGTATAAGGTTTATTACTGTACAGTTTCATCTAAATCCGTTCATTAGTTTTTGCGTGAAAGTGCAACAAACATCCATCCTCACAACTTTCATATTTATGATATCAGTAGGAAATAGGATTTACCGAAGCATCAATACAGCGTATAAAACCGTCATACGACGCTATATATATTCGTCCTTTACAAAAAACTCCTTTACTTTTGATCATAGAACCGATATTTATTTTCCATATTTGTTCACAATTTTCCAGTGTAAAGCATACAATGGTTCCGTCGTAAGTTCCGACGGCTCCATAGGGAGTGGACAAAGTATCATTGTAACAAAGTACTGGGGCTTCGATACGAGATTTCACTTGCAGAGTGCCTTGCGTTATGCCGCTGATTGCGTCAATACAAACTATTTTCCCCGAATGGCTGCCCACAGTCACGTAGATGTTGCTGAAATAAAGGAAACCGAATAATTTTGCAAAATAATTATTTTTTAATTTCAAGGTTATTGTTTTTAGGATTCCGTATCTGAAAAAAAACGGAATCATTGATCGGATTGTTAATAGAGAGAGGACTGGTTGGACTGCGACTGGTTATAGGTTCAATCCCTACTCGAGGAAATAAAATATTTATTTAAAATTATATTTTGATTTCTTCGCTCTAGTGTCGGGGCAAAGCGCGACATTGAGTTTCGCCACTGAACACTGCCACCAGAATTCGGCGGAAAGTGGAGAATGGAGTTTCTTAACACTAGGTTCCCTCTGCCTACTCTGTTGTGTGCGGGATACAGCGTGCAGCTGTATTAGTGAATTCGACCATAATTTCTACTCGACCGTCGTAACACAGTTTAACAGCTTCTGAGTGGAAAGCGTTAGTTGTGGATTTGAGTCCCATTTATTCTATGGATAGTTTTTATTCAGATCTGTTAAGAAGATATAGCGCGTAGTAAAATCCTGCCACTTAACACGCAATCTCTCGAAAATTAGGACATTGATTGATGTCTTTAGACATGTTTCCCCGGCCTACCCTGGAATAAATACTTATCATATTGAAACTTACAGGCCATTTTGAAACAGTGTAGGTGATGCATCAACACATTTACCAGTATCATAACTCCATACATTAATCAACTCTATCGAGCCTGATGTGGAATTTTCTATTACTTTCTTAACTGATTGGTTTGTTGATAAGCTTTCAGAGATAGACATAGGCCTCTTTAATTTTTTTTTTGTCTTTTTATCTTCCAGTCTTAATTGTTTTATAGCTACTGACAATATTTCACTAATTTTGTTACCGTGAGTGAGCAAATACGGCAAAATAAATTTTCCAAATTGAGGTGAAATTGTAGATATTTTATTGCATAAAGCTACTGCCTGAAATGACGTACCGCCAATAGAAAAAAAATCTGTATCCTTTATTTCCTCATAAATAAATTGTCTGTTCAGTAATATTTTTAATTCTTTTAACAATAAATCTTTTAAAGAGTCAAAAGTATGTGTAAAGTGTGAATTTTCAAACATTTGTGATAGGATTTGTTTTGAAGTTTTTCCATGTGAATTTGTTGGTAAATTATCCACTCTAATTATTTTATCAGGCCAATGCTTATCATCTAGTTTACATTTCAAAAAATCTGATAACTCTTGACTGCTTAGATTTTCAGAAGAATAATAAACTACTAATATGTTTGGCTTCGGCAACCAAATACATGAGCATGTCTTTACTCTTGGACATTGCATTATTGTACTTTCTATTCCTTGTAAGTTAACTTTGTGCCCAAATCTTTTTATAACATCATCTGTACGGCCTCTATAGTAAATTGTACCATTTCTTAGTTCTCCTAAATCACCTGTGTCAATATATTTTAAGTTTTCTTCATTTGATTGATTAACTCTGTTGAGTATTGTACATTTTCTTGTCTTACTTGCTGTAATGAATAATAATAGGTATTACATATTTAAATAAAAAATATATATATTTTTTCTAAAATTTTAAATAGCCACAATATAAATAAGTAGAATAAGTGAATATGACTGTCAGTTTACTACTGTGCTGTGTCGGTAACATATTAATTATATAAATGATTATACTATTAGTAAATGATTGAGCAATTAGATACGATTCACTTTGTTTTTTTTTTTTTTTACTTGCATGTAATATTTGTGTCAATTGTTGGTAGGCGGGGGGTGAAGTTGCTCGCGTCCGTAGGATTTACCACCTTTTCCTAGATCCACCCTACACGTACCCCCTGGGTGGTGCAAAACGAGCAACAACGCCGAGTTACAGGCGGCGGTAATTAACCTGTCCTCTAGTACCTGGCAGCCACAGGCCATGAGGAACTAAATACTCCTCAAAAATTGTGACAATAGCACCTTGGGAAAGTACTGTTGAGTCATTCTCCCAACCCCTTTTTTAATATGAAAATGTCAGATGAAAGTGATTGTGATTTGTCATGCAACCCGGCTAACTCCCGGCGCCCTCCAGTATCCGGGCTGGAAGGTGTGAAATATGTTACCGAAGACTCCACGAGGGTGGATACCCAGGCCCCCGTGTCAGTAAATGCTACTGGTCAAAGTAAGAAATATATGCAGCAAGCGTTTCACCCAAGTCTGTTCACTAGATCAAGGAGTTTCTCAACTGGAAGTCCCAAGTCTAGCACAAATAAGGAAAAGAAAACTCCCGAAGTATCTCTAGAAGTCAAAAAATCAACGGGCTTGCCAGACTGGCAGAAAGTTCCAGTCAATCTAAAGAAGAAGAGAAAGCTACGTGATTCACAGTCTC
>DWQW01005169.1:0-18289 GCA_018249695.1 Heliconius erato demophoon
CTGCCACTCAACACGCAATGCCTCCAGAATTCGGCAGAAAGTGGGGAACGGAGTGTCTTAACACTAGGTTCCCTCTGCCTACCCTGCTGTGTGCGGGATACAGCGTGAAGCTGATTTATTTATTTAAAATGTAAATAACTATATTTACACGATATCAAAACACAAACAAACAACTTTCACATTTCTGTCTATATTTATGTTTGGGCAGGCTAATCTTTGGAACAACTGCACCGGGTGGCACTGGTGTTTATGTGATTTGCTCAAAAAGTTGGCTATGTGACGGAAATAATAACAATAATAAATATATTTTATATTGGTGTTATTATTTTAATTTTCAGGTTTTATTTGTAGTGGGTTTGCCTCGTATACTTTCAACAATCTCATCAAACATGCCATCAGACGAGTCCTTATGCCTTTTACATGACCTTCCTTCATCATCACGAATACGGTATTCTCGAAGATCAATGAGTTTTTCCTCTGCCTCTCTTCCTTGTGAATTATAATGAAAACAATTCTCATAAAAATAAAAATCAGCTTCACGCTGTATCCCGCACACAGCAGGGTAGGCAGAGGGAACCTAGTGTTAAGACACTCCGATCCCCATTTTCTGCCGAATTCTGGAGGCATTGCGTGTTGAGTGGCAGAACTCAATGCCACGCTTAACCTCGACACCAGAGCGAAGAAATGGAAATATAAATTTAAGTAAATATTTCATCTCCTCGAGTGGGGATCGAACCCACAACCAGTCGGTTTTACAGTCACACCTCGTGCCGCTGCGCTACGACTGGCCTTTATAACAATTCTTATTTATTTATAATTTGATGTATAAATTAAAACTTTAAGTCTAAAATGAAAGTGGGAAATTATTCTTCTTGGAAATTTCGTATTTTCATAAAAAACAACCTTACCTTGAAATATTTTATTGAGTTAAAAGTAGTTCAATTATTTTTTATTTCTTACAATGAATTTGAATTGTAGAACATATTAATATTTTGTTTTATGTACTTTAGGTAAAAAAACTAAATATATTATTATATTTCGTTTTTTTTTCTAAGGTACATAAACAATACTTATTACTTACATTTATTGCATTTTTAAATACGCGTTTTATGCAATATAAGTGTCTATCTCTTTTTTTAAAGTAAATGTACAAGTTTTTTTTTCAGAAAATTAGATTCAGAGCCGTAAATCTGAGTATATGGTGTGAATTTCAATATGATATCTTCAAGCGTTCCTGATATAAAGGCTCTTGACAGACATACAGACAGACAGCCAGACGGACAACAAAGTATCTAATCTTATAAAGGTTCCTTCTTTTTTTCCTTAATAGGTACGGTACCCTAAAAACAAAAGTAATATAGATTAATAAATCAATAATTATACGATGATCAATCGGGCGAAGCCGCAAATATGTTGCTAGTTATATGAGAATGAAATACAAAGTACCTTACAAATATTATTATGCATTTTTTTTCATTTCGTAATATAAAACAGAATTTCATTTAAATTAATTCAAAGTGGATAGTAAAATTTACTATCCACTTTGAACTTTTGAACATCGAATATTAATTAATATAAATTAAAAATGATACACTTTTAATTTGCATGTTTGTATTAGCATAAGTATTATTAGAAATACCGCCCACTATGCAGTTTTTTGTGTAATATTTTTAATACTCTGTTTTAAAAATAAATATTGAATATACTTTTTATTATCATACATTATTAAAGCGCGGCGTTGAGTTCCGCCACTCAATACCGCAATGCATCCAGAATTCGACGGAAATTGGGTAAAGAAAATGTTCTATTTGGAACTGAGTGTCTGAACTTTGAACTTCTGAACTTTGCTATAACAAGTATAATATCAAATATACTCGTACACTGTTACTAAGTGAGATTGATTGAAATTACTGGAATAAGAAAATTTTAAATTTGGTATGTAAGCAGGGAGTTTATGCCTCGTATTTATATACCACTCTCAACTCTGAGATCGATCTTGACAGCGATTATAATTTATAAATGAAATAAATACGGCATCTCAAGATCGCAATCCAGATCGAGCTTCAAGAAGATTTTTCGAAATTTCTATGGGGACAGAAAAAACGATTTTTCATTTAATTCTTTAATTCTTTACACAAAATTGAACTTAAAACCAATAAAAATCCTCTGAAATAAATCATTTCGCTCAGCTTTACCCAGTTTCAAACTCCCTACTGATAAAACGGGATTGATCCCACACGGGATCCGGGATTGAAGACCTTGAGTGTCCGATGAGTCGTGAAATTCACTCCATTCCGTCGGTATCCCGGGCTCGAGATTTCTGTTTGCACGTCTGGCGGTAAGCTACTGGTATAGCTTACGTAAGGCGGAATTACGATGTAGGAGTTTACAGCTTACTTATCTTTTATGGAGAGGTGCATTTTCTTGCATTTTCATGATCGTCACTCATGAATATAAAGCGGTTTTTTGTAATTTTTGTATGAATTTCATTTTTTTTGCTTTGTTTGTAATCAGCTTCACGCTGTTTCCTGCAGACGGCAGGGAAGTCAGAAGGAACTTAGTGTTATGACACTCCGGTAACGACTTTCCGTCGAATTTTTGAGGCATTTTGTATTGAGTGGCGGAACTCAACGATTGGCTTCTGTCTCATTGCCAGAGCGAAGAAATATAATATTAACAAGTAATAATTTATTTCCGAGCGGGGATCGAACTCACAACCGACGTGTTACAGTCACAGCCTTGTGCGGTTTTGTGGTTGTAATTTTTTTTTATTGTTTTTATTATCGTAATGGGTACTTAATAAATAAACTGATATTAATATTAAATTAACCGCATACATATGACAATTATTATTATTATTTGACTTTGACTGTTTTTATGGTTATTAATACATAATAATAAAACGGGTACTAATGTTATTGAATAACCGCAACTGTGTAATAATAATAACATTTTAGTCAGCTTCACGCTGTATCCCGCACACAGCAGGGTAGGCAGAGGGAACGTAGTATTAAGACACTCCGTTCCCCACTTTCTGCCAATTTCTTAAGGCATTGCGTGTTGAGTGGCGGAACTCAACGCCGCACTTTCCCCTCGACACTAAAGCGAAGAAATGATAATATAAAAAATTAAATTAGCTTCACGCTGTATCCCGCACACAGCAGGGTAGGCAGAGGAAACCTAGTGTTAAGACACTCCGTTCCCCACTTTCTGCCGAATTCTGGAGGCATTGCGTGTTGAGTGGCAAAACTCAACGCCGCGCTTAACCTCGACACCAGAGCGAAGAAATGGAAATATAAATTTAAGTAAATATTTCATCTCCTCGAGTGGAGATCGACACCACCACCACTCGATTTACAGTCACACTTTGTGCCGCTGCGCCACGACTGGCCTCAATAACATTTTTTACGCTTAATATAAATAATATAATAAATTCTTATAGGCAATTTTTTTTTTTGGATAACGTATAAACAATTGTACTTAGCGACATTCGAATCTGCGCCACTTGGAAACCGTCCAAGTGGTCTAACCACTAAGTCATACAGCCTTGTACATTACAGTGAATTTTGGATTCCACATATTCGTGGCTGTTATTTCTAAAACGGACCACTACATTTAGGAAAACATATTAAGCCATACTTTGGACGGATAGACAGACGGACGGAGGACAAAAAAGTTATCTTATAATGGTTTATTTTTTCCTTAAAATGTACAGCTTCATGCTGTATCCCGCAGGAAGCAGGGTAAGCAGAGGGAACCAAGGTTTAAGACACTCCGTTCACCACTTACCGTTGAGTTCTAGAGGCATTGAGTATTGAGTGGCAGAACTCAACGCCGCTCTTTGCCTCGAGACCAGAGCGAAGAAATGGAAATATAAATTTAAGTAAATATTTCATCTCCTCAAGTGGGGATCGAACCCACAACCAGTCGGTTTTACAGTTACAATTTGTGCCCCTGCACCACGACTGGCTTCAAACATACGGAACTTTAAAAATGAATTATAAAAAAATAAAAAGTTTTTTTTAATGTAATCTAGTAGATTACTTCAATCAAAAGCTGGTAAACAGACCGTGATATTGTAGAATATATAAAATAATATATGGGAGTTATAGACTTAGTAAAACCCAAGAATAAAGCAAATATAAAACGAAACGAGCGGCTAGCACGATACCTACTAGGGAAGTTTTTATTATTATTTATACAACCAAGTGTTATTTTTGTTTAGTAATCCCTGAAGTTGGAGTTAAAATATGAAATATGAAAAAACATATGAAACTTAGATCTAGTATTTCCTGGGTAGTTCGGAGAAGTTTTTAGAAAGTAAAAATTATGATTATACGAGACGATGCGTGTTTAAATATATAATTGTAAATGGTCTATCGTGTAACGTTTAAAATCGGGTACACCTAGTGGATACAATATATTTATTTAGCTTTACAAACTGAGATAATGAAAATAATTCATTCTTCTACCTAGTGGTGTCTTCTATATTTAAATGATCTGATGAAAACTGTAGATTTTTTTTACTCCACGCTGTATCCCGCACACAGCACGGTAGGCAGAGGGAACTTGGTGTTAAGCCACTCCGTTTCCCACTTTCCGCCGAGTTCTGGAAATCAACGCCGCGCGTTGCCTCGACAGCAGAGCAAAGAAATTGAAATATTAATGTAAATAAATATTTTATTTCTAGGAGTGGGGATCGAACCCACAACCAGTCGATTTTACAGTCACACTTTGTGCCCCTGCGCCATTACTGGCCTCTGGTAGATTTAATGTTGTATACATTTTATTATAAATTCAAATAATAAAACTTTTGACCTCGGAGCATAACTCCACAGGTGTAGGCTTCAGGGACTCCTTTACAATGCACTTACAGTAATTTCACTTCTCCAGCCTAATATAATAAATTATGTCAATGGAAATGACTACCGCTTTACGTAGAATTTAGTTACAAACATGGCTGCCTATCACAGAACATTGTTGCCCCAGCACATTACTGATAAGCAAAACACAATATATTATTATTCGTTAATATAACAAGTTAACAACAGTCAGATACTAACCCACACCCGTTGCGCTTATAATAATTCATTTTCCAAGCGGGAATAGAATCCACAACCGTCTCATTTACAGTCACATGTTTGTGCCACTGCACCACGATGGCCTCTGATTATTACGTATGTTTTTATATAGTCAATATTCCTTAGATAGAGAAATATATATTTTTTTTTCTTTTTGTAAAATAATTTCAAGTGCGAGTCGGACTAGCCCACCAACGGTTTCCTAAATTATTGGTCATAAAAAATTAACAAAGTATGTTTTGGAATATACACACCAAGCTCTTTCATCTGATACCTCACTTGAACTAGCGGTTTTAATACCAAATTTTGCCTCTCTTTTAAGAATATAATTTTTTAGGATTTACCACAAATGTATAATTTTTATTTTTTTTCTGAACTGGTAGTATGACTTACCTGTAGATGCGAGATGCTAAATTTCATAATTCTACGACAACCTGAAGTATCCTATTAATTTCGATTCCCTTTATGATGTAGAAATACGATTTTTTCGGGAAATCAAGAGGCCTAAGACCTGAGTGATTTGAATTTCAAGTCGATATCTCCAAGCTTTACGGACGGACAGCAAAGTGATTTTATAAGGATTGCTTCTTTCCTTAAGAGGTGCTACTCTACAAATATAAAAAGTATATCATTTAAATTTAATATTCTATACAATTAATTTAACATACAATTCAAACTTTTCTAAAAATTCCTATATATGTAAATTTAAAAAAAATGCATCACGCTGCCCCACACATAGCAGAGGCAGAGGAAACCTGATGTTAAAACATTCCGTTTTCCACTTCCCACCGATTTTTCCAGGCATAGCTTGTTGAGTGGTGAACTCATCGCCGTGCTTTGCCTTTTTACCAGAGCAACGAAGATGTAATTATTAAATATTTAATTTTCCCTGGTACGAACCACAACCATCTGCTATTCAGCCACACGTTTGAGCCACTGCGCCACGATGGCCTTAAATTTCACCATCAAATTAAATTTCTAGTGTTAATCTAAATAATTACGAAGCTTGGACTGAATAAATCATGATAATGTGTTAGAATATTTTTGGAGTTCTGTGATTTGGCACTCGGATCAGGAGGAAATGACAGGAAAGAGTCAATTATACGCAAGGATGGCACAGTAGAGCAAGATCAATTCGGCTTTATCACAAATTGGTGTGGTACAAGTTGTGAGTGATAGAAAGTGATAGTAAACACGACGGTTGCGGGTTCGAATTTATATTGTTAAACTCTGCATGAAGTTTCGGTTAATACTTTTTTTTAGCTTTACGCTTTATCCCGCACTTAGCAAAGTAGGTACAAGCTAGTTTTGAGACACTCCGCTCACATTCTTCGCCCTTCGAACCTCAACGCCACGCTTTGCCTCATTACCGGAGCATTACACAAGTGGGAACCGAACCCATAACCGGCACATTTACAGTCGCACACTGCACAGTGCCTTTCTTCATCTACCCAAAAAAAAAAATACATTTATCAAAAACTACTCAACTACGAACAACAATTTATTTCCCAAATATTGTCGAGATTTGAATTCGTAACCGACGTGTCATTTTACCACAAAACTTTAATTCAATAAAGTTATCCTAACCTCTAATATAAATTAAATCGATTTATTTATAAAGCAAAATATAATATTACAGATCGCTATAAAGTCTAGATTTATTTCTTAACACCGCTACCAGCGTATCGTCACGTACGGATGCTTAGTAAGTCATAACTAGGGTTGTAGTTTGCTTGAACTTTAAATGTATTGTATAATAAATTGATGGAAAGAGTTAATTTTAAAGTATTAAATGCTGGCAATTATTGAAGCTGTCGACCTCAATACTCTTCTTCTTTTTCTCGAGTATATGAACTTTTATTTTTTTGATTTTTAATTGTTCTTTTATAAAAAAAGTATTTTTGTTGTAGGGTTACTTTTTTTAGGTTACATTGCGTTTTGAGTGATGTAGCTCAACGCCACGTTCTATCAAAGCGAGGAAGTGAAGATAATCCGTTCCCTTGAGTGAGAATTGAATTCACACACATTGAGCTTAGTCAAACGCTGTGCAACAACGGTCTCAACAAACCCATTTTTTTAGCTTCACATTGTATTCCACAGAGGATACCTGGGAACCTAGTGTTAAGACACTAATGTAGCTTTTCTCTAACTCCTGTGCGTTCCCACTAAGACATGGTACTGAATACGATTTAACTCGTTACATTGGTAACGAGTTAAATCGCGACGAAACGAAAATAATGACCTAATACTTCATTTCCTCAAATAAAAATTCAACTCACATGTCATCACACGCTTGTACCCCGCCAGAACGGGCTGGGTAAAAGCCACAACGGACCTCATTTTAACCTATTCTTCACGCCATGTATCCCACACACAGCAGGATAGGCAGAGGGAACCTACATAGTGTTAAGACATTCCGTTCCCCCACTTTCCTCTAAATTTCGCAGGCATTGTGTGTTGAGTGGCAGAACTTAACTCCGCCCTTTACCTCGACACCAGAGCGAAGAAATGGAAACTAGAACTATGAAGAACTATAGAAGAAACTATGGTAAATTTAGATAGATATTTCATTTCCTCGAGTGTTGTCATAGTTTGTTCTCCTACGCCACGACTGGCCCCGACCTATTAATTAACCTATTAATAAACAATAATAGACAGTAAAGCTTAACTGGTAGCTTATAACTTGATCCTTGTAATACGAAGCTTATCTTGAGGTGGATTGGGGAAATAAGCGTCTAATTGTGCACGAATCTGAGGTGAAAGCGGAATCTATGAACGTATATTTGCATAATATTTTAACCAACATATGTAACTGTTGATTTGATTTGATATGTTATTTTAGATTATTAGGGTTCCGTACCTCGAAAGGTAGAAACTGAGCCCTTAAAGAATCAAGCTAAAATCAATATCATATATTTAAGAATATGGTTCCTGGGAGCACATTAAAAATCAAACTTCTAGGTCAACGCAATCAAAGATTTGAACTTTTATGCATCGATTTTGCTGAATTTTGTTTGAAAGTCATTGTGAGCGGAACAGAACGCCGCGATTTGACTTAAAAGCAGAGCGAAGAAATTAAAATATTAAATATTTAATTTCTTTGAGTGGGGTATCAAATCCACAATCAGTCAGAAAAATGGAATCAAAGTAAATAAGTTTCAATAACGTTATTAAAAAACACATTTTAAAATTCATATAAGGCCGTATACAGTAAATGGCTGGAATAGTACCTGAATCTAATATTCGCGAGTTCAAAGCCAAAATTATACCGTATTAGTATATTTTCTATCATATTTCTCACTATCCTTAAAGTATTTAGAAATGAAGCTAGAATAAACCAACAGTCGATACAACGTGAACTGGATACAAAAACTAATTTCTTAGGAAAAAACGGCGACCATGCGGAAATGGCATTGTGAATTTGATTAAAAATAACTGAGAGCTAGCTTTGTTTTTTTTTTATTGAAGTCTCGGGTATTAACGTTGATACTGTATAAGGAAATTTTCATACTATCGGTATATTTTTTTTTTTTCGCATCACGCTGTGCAGAACCTAGTGTTAAGACACTCCGTCCTGCCCCGAATTTTGGAGGCGCAGTGCCTCCACGCCACGACGGGCCTATTAATTTTTATTTTCCTACTATTTATGCAATAATATATGAAAATAGCTTTGAATATGCCAAACGAGTATTGTACGGAAAAAAATTGTACGGAACTTACGGTAGTCGAGCCCAACTCGCGCTTGCCCGTTTTTTTTGTTTAGGTTCCGCCGATGTTATTTGACTCTATGTGCGTGAAGTTAAAAAAAATATTTTTTTTTTGCTTCTCGCTGCGTCTTGCACATAGCAGGGTAGGCAGAGGAAACTTGGGAACCTAGTGCTATAACGCTCCGTTCCCAATAAGACACTTTCACGTTGACGGCATTGTGTGTTACTTTGTATATTGTGTTATATTGTGTTTACGTTACCAGAACGAGAGAATAAAAATATTAAATTTTTCATTGGGGATCGGAATGTCTTAACACTAGGTTCCCTCTGCCTACCCTACTGAGTGCAAGATACAGCGTGAAACTGATTTTCCTTTTAAATTTTTCATTGCCCTGAGTTGAAATAGAACCCACACCCTTCACGTACACAGTCACACGTTTGTACCCCTGCCTCGACGGCCCCATCAATATTATTTGAGAATACATGAAAATTTAGGTTTCCAATAGATAATGAGAATGCTAAAGCGAATTCTAATACCACCAATACACGACTGCTCTGTATGCAAAGTTCCTCTGGGAGAGTATTTGCGGGATGATTAGCCGATAGACCGTTGTTATCGCAACTATAACACTTATTTCGGTGTATAAGGTCTCATATCTACGGACCAAACGCAACACGCTTAAAATGTATATTAGTTACTGTTATATATATGAATTTATATTTTGAGATCAGTCGTGACGCAGTGGCACGAGACGCAGTGGTACGTCTGTAAAGGCAATTAGACGTGAGTTCGTTTCCCACTTGACGGTGGTCCCACTGGTTACGTAGTGAAGCGTGGATTTGGGTTTCGTCAACAACACGCAATACCTGCAAAACTCGGCGGAATATCAGGAACGGGAGTCGGGAAAACGAAACAGTTCCCTCTGCCTACCGTGTGTGTATGTGCAGGATACCGCGTGAAGCTAAAAAAATATTTAAGCTATTAAACGCTAAAAATAGAAAAATATTTCGGAAAACATATATAAATTTTAACGTAGCGAAATTCGAATCCATGCCTCTTGGATGGTTTCCAAGATGCATGGGTTCGAGTCCCTACGCTACGATAAAAAAAAATATAGCCAACATGTCAAAAAGTGAATCAAATAAACAATAATATTTTTTTACATTTTTGAAATGTTGTTCCACACTTAGGAAAGAAAAACACTTTTAGAAGAAAACATATAAAAATTTGAAAGTAGCGGTATTTGAACCCGCGCCTCTTCGACAATTTCCACGAAACGCGAGTTCAAATCCCGGTACATAGTATAAAATTAAACAATAATAAAATTAATTAAAACTTGTAGTCAACAGCTTGGAATAAAAAATAATTTTATTTCATTTTATTTTAAAGTTTAGCTTTGGCGTAAACGCTAACAGAAAATATTATGAATTCTGAATTACCATTATATTATATAATGCAAGCGTTCTAGCCGCCGCATTTGAACTTTCACATAAACCTCTAGGCAGAGTAAGCGTGAGCTTAACATGTCTACACTGAGCTAAGTAGTAAAATAAAATAAAAAACAGAATTTATTTATATATTTTTCTCTTGCTTTGATTTGTTGAAGATATATTTTTTGTTTTATATTAGAGATAGATTGTTTACTACATTTGCTTGTAGAGAGGTTAGGGAGTGTAGGGAGCACTAAAACAAGAGGGACTGAGGGAAGTGAGAGAAGGGGTTTCCGATTTTACATTTTAAACCACATCCAAACAAATAAAGTTCCGGGCGAATTGTGGTGTATGATTAAATCAAAAAAAATCAAATCAGCTTCACGCTGTATCCCGCACTCAGCAGTGTGGGCAGAGGGAACCTAGTGTTAAGACACTCCGTTCCCCACTTTCTGCCGGATTCTGGAGGCGAGCGAAGAAAATGGAATTATAAATGTAAGAAATATTTCATCTCCTCGAGCGGAGATCGAACCCACAACCAGTCGGATCCACAGTCACACCCTGTGCCCCTGCGCTACGACTGGCCTCGGTTAGGGAGTGTAGGGAGCACTAAAACAAGACGGATTGAGGCAAGAGAGGGAAGGGACTTTCGATTTTACATCTTAAACCCACATCCAAACAAATAAAGTTCCGGGCGACTTGTAGTGTATGACTAAATATGTATATAGGTAAAAAAAATATAACATAATATAATAAAAATATAATATAATATAAAATATGTATATAGCTTTATATTTGCATTAGATATTATGGCGCAGTTAAAAAGCTAATTATACTCGTTTTCTATATTTAAATTTGGATTATTTACACATTATATGACATTGGACAGACAGAGCCAGAGACTTGCTAAATAAAGTCCAAAAACTATAGTTAAACATAATTAAAAAAAAACACGGTTTTGTATAAACCTAAAAAGTGATTTTCGAGGCCAGCAGGGGCACAAAGTATGACTGTGAACCAACTGGCTAAGAAATGGAATTATAAATTTAAAATTAATATTTTATTTCGTCGAGTGTGATCGAATCGACTGGTTGTCGGATCGATCCCCACTCGACGAAATGAAATATTAATTTAAAATTTATATTTCCATTTCTTCGCTACAGTGTCGAGTCAAAGGGCGCCTTGAGTTCCGCCACTCAGCATTCGGCGGAAAGTGGGGAACGGAGTATCTTAACACTAGGTTCAATTTGCCTACCCTGCTGTGTTGTGTGCGGGATTCAGCGTGAAGCTGATTTTTAAGTTTTTTTTTTATTTTTATTTAAATTAAAAATAAGATAAATAAATAAAAATATACTGCAAGTAAAATAAGTGTAGGGTGCTTCTTAAATAATCTATTGACCATATACACTTCAAAGCGTGCAATCGCGCATTCTCGAATAAAAAAAATTAAGTCACTGTAGTTAAATAAAATCAACACGCAATGCCTCCAGAATTCGGTGGAAGGTGGGGAACGAAGTGTCTTAACACTAGGTTCCCTCTGTCTACCCTGCAGCGTGCGGGATGCAGCGTGAAGCTGATTTTTTTTTAAATCTAAGACCCAAACAAAACACAAACATCGAATCGTAACGCAAAACATGTTATACAAATGGCCGTCCATTGGACGTCCCACATTTCCGATAAGAGAATTTCTTTGTTTTTCCTATTGTCAAATCAAGATTATTTAAGGATATGTTCCGCTCCAGTGGAGTCCCAGACAATTCGTTTTGGCTACTTTCTTTCTATTTATCGCTTTTCTTTTGTATGTAAATGGAAATTCTTTTTAATTTTTGTTTTGAAGATGTAGATATCTTAACTTGAGACCGTTGTAGCGCAATGGCACAGCGTCTGACTGTTATTGTGACGGATGTGGGTTCAATTCCTCCGACGGAATTAATTATTTTAATAATTAAAATAAGACGAAAAGTGGGTAACGAATTGTCTTAACACTAGGTTCCCTCTACCTACCCTGTAGTACGCTGTACCCTGTATATAGCATATACCTGATACAGCGTGTAGCTAATAAAAAAAATCTTGATATTGTCAGCTGTTACGTTAAAAATTTCGGAAATCAAGCAGAAGTAGCAAGGACATAAAATTACGCGCTAATAAATCTTTAAGTGATTCCTCTTCAACATGTCTCATGATTAATAATCACAAAAATCCAAGAAAACTTTTTAATAAAAACTTTACTTTGAAAATTGAAAACAAGAAACATCAACAAAATTAATTTCAACGAATGTATACTTAATTCCAGGAGGCCAGTCTTGGCGCAGCGGCACTAAGTGTGACTGTAAAACCGACTGGTTGTGGGTTCGATCCCCACTCGAGGAGATGAAATATTTACTTAAATGTATATTTCTATTTCTTCGCTCTGGTGTCGAAGTTAAGCGCGGCGTTGAGTTCACTGAACAACCAATTCCTCCAGAATTCGGAAGAAAGTGGTGAACAGAGGCTCTTAACATTAGGTTTCCTCTGCCTACCCTGCTGTGTGCGGGATACAGCGTGAAGCTGATTTATTTATTTTGATTTAAACTTAATTTCTCCTTTCTTTACCTTACTTCTATCTCTCTTCCAAATCTATAAACAAATCTAGATAATATCTCTAATTTTGGTCTACGAGGCATAAACTCAAAGTGCTGAGGAAACAAATTACTTGGTTCTATTGAGAAAATTAATAATGCTTGTGATTAATTATTTCGGAGGGCCTCTTTGCTGTTAAATATTGTTTCATCGATACATTTTCGTTCTAGCAATATTGATCAGAGATGAATTATATTTTAGTAAGATTATGGGATGGATACGCACTACAGTTTTTTTTTTTGCCTTTTTAGCTTCACGCTATATCCAGCATATAGCAGTAAGCATGTGAAATTTAATGTTAAGACCGTATACCCACTGTACTATGAAAGAAAGTGGAAACCGGAGTGTCTTTTTGAGTGCATGTTGAGTGGCGGAACTCAACGCCGCGCTTTACTACTACTAGTAATTCAGTGCATGCTATGCTATGTTATGCTATTTTATGTCCCAGCTCCGGTGTATGTAGTAGTGTCCGCCTAAGGTTCTAATACGTTATTCGACCGTAGATAATACTCGAGATACGACTATGGATGTGTGCCGTGCGTTTGTTTAACTTATTGGCCGCCTTTTAGTGCGCTAGATACAACAACTTATATTGATCTTACAAATCAATTAACATTAAGAATTTCTAATACAATTTTATTTTATTCCATTCTAATACAATTTTAATATTAACAAGCATAACAAGTACCTTCAGAAAGATCACATACAAACGTCCCGGAGGGTTCAATAAAGTCTTTATTTTTATTAGTTGCAGCCGCGGTCTAGTAGGAATTCACAGTGTAGGGGCAGGGCGGTGTCCGTATGCTTTCTTCCTTTTATTATAACTGACACGCAGTTATAGCGGAGAGGAATATAGGGCGCGATCTGGACTTTTCCTCGGAAGAGCTTTGAAGTTAGGCAAAGTGATATTGTCGAGTTTCAGTTATTATAATAGACTTGTGTGTTACATGTGATGGCAAATATCTTATATCTTGCCTTTTTTTGCACAGCAGATCAGGCTCCAATTTCCTCTAAGACTTTAGTTATTTTAAAACTATCAACTCTTAGTTATGTATTTTTCGGCTCAGTCACTATATTTAAAGACCCCTATGAAGTTTTTTTCTAAATAAAATTATAATAATTATATGTAAAATATTTTATAATCTACATATTGTAATTTATTAATTTCATGGAAGACTTTTAAAATAGCCACGTATTAATCAAACAATATTTCTAGCTTATTACGTTTTAGTGCCTCAATTAGCCGTTAGTGCGTAGATACCTTAACTTTTGGTCCCTTATCGCTAGTCACTTTATAATAAATTATACCTCTGCTTTATGTTAGATTTAAATTAAACGTCCGCTACAACAAACAACGTGAAATGAGTTTTTGACTTAGAGTCTATACCGGCCTACTATTACTGCTTAAGTTTTATACGAAGATAAAAATTGTTTAGTCCCTACGTATGAGTTACTACAAGTTGATTAAGTATATCGAATACTTACATAATTATGTATATATTATTACAAGATTTATGTTTCCTCCTGCAAAGTAATGAGCCAATACGATGGGTAAAAGGAATGTAATTTTGTTTTTAAGGCTTGGCTGTTTATTCCTAAAAAATCTTAGGAGTATTAAACTTTGTGTGAAGACACACCGTTCCCCATATTCCGCTCAATTTTTCAATGACATTCACATACTGTTGAATTCAGCCACTCAATGTGTTGAGTGGCTGAATTCAACTCCACGCGATGTCGCAATCAATATTATAAAAAAAGTAGAAATTGTTGACATCTACGAGCTGTAGATATTGTCTATATCAGAATCATAATTAAAATATTTTAATTTTTAGCTAATAAAATAAAGCTATTCGTTATTATTACAAATATATAAGTATATTTTCGGAGAAGAGAGTATTTTAGGTTCATTAAGTTCTTTTTCACCTATCCTACTATACAGATCCAAGCACTATAACTAATAACAAATTGAAACATCGATAATAATAAAAAAGACCTCATAAAAATAAAACATATTGTTAAATCGTTCAGTTTCAAATTGAATATTTTCCATGAAAATTTCGTATCACAGATTTCAATATCGAAATCTTTCTCTGTCTTCCTGAAACTTTGAAATTGAAAACAATACGTCGACAACCGGTACGAATATCAGTAAAGTAAAGTTCTTTCGCCTTTTGTAAGTTATTTTGTGTTCATGAAAGGTTTGCTAACTGATAAAATAAATATTATATTGTTTCTAGTTTAAGTTTAATATTAAATGTTTTATTTTTATATAGTTTAATTTTTTTTTCAAAGTGTGAATTTTATATTTTAATAAGGTGCTTTTTGGAATCACGTTGTACCCTGCATTTAGAAGGTCATTGGGAACCTAATTTTATAATACCCCGTTCTCCACTTATGTCCTCAGACAATGCATGATGATTGATATCTATCGTAATTTTGCTGGATTGAATAAAATAAACTTTGAAAAAATAAATCAGATTCACACTGTATCCCGCACAGTAAAAATAGGATAGGCAGAGTTTCCTCTGCCTAGTGTTAAGACACTCCGTTCCCCACTTTCCGCTGAATATTTCGGGACATCGTATGTTGAATGGCGTAAATAAATGCCAGGCTAAAAGAAACTATAATATTATTATGCAAACTGTCTAAAGGTTAATAGCTAATATTAATGGGTTTCGCCGTTTAGAGATGAAACAGATTTTTCATAGTATGGAGTAACTAAGGACTATTTTTTTTGTTATTTTTGCTTACGCCACTATATGGGGAAAAAGCAAAAAAGAATATGCCCATCGGGACTTAAGAGTATAAGCATGTGACTCTAAAGACGACGGTTGTAGGTTCGATTCCATTCGGAGGAACGAATTATTTTTATTATTGGTTTTATTTCCTCGCCCTGGTAAGGAGGCAAAGCGTAAAGTTGTGTTGCGGCACTGAATACGCAATGTCTCAAGAATCGAAAAGAGAGGAACGCACGTGTCTTAACACTAGGCTTCCAGGTTCACTTTGCCAACCGTGCCAGGTACGGGATGCAGAACGAAGGAAAAATTATCATAATATATAAATAAAACAAAATAAATCAGCTTCACGCTGTATCCCGCACACAGCAGGGTAGGCAGAGGGAACCTAGTGTCATATAAGACACTCCGTCCCCCACTTTCTGCCATATTCTGGAGGCATTGCGTCTTGAGTGGCAGAACTCAACGCCGCGCTTTTCCCTCGACACCAGAGCGAAGAAATGGAAATATAAATTTAAGTAAATATTTCATCTCCTCGAGTGGGGATCGAACCCACAACCAGTCGGTTGTACAGTACACTTTGTGCCACAACTGGCCTCAATAAATATAAATAATTTAATATTATTTAAAAGATATATAATAATATATCTTTTAAATAATATTAAAATAATTACTTACAAAATAATAATAAAACCTGCAATATATATTTTTATACAGTATTATTATTACGAAATACATATTTCACAAGCTTACTTTATTTCATCAAAGTATTATCCCATTGAGGGACCAATTAATGGGCATCCCACGTTCCGTAAAACCCCAATTTATTACCATGCAAGAGTCTTTTATGAATGTTCTTTCATTTATTCATCTTAATGCATCTCTCACATTTGAAAAGTAAAGAAGTAAATATATATATTTGAGGTGGTGATGGCGTAGCGGTACATAGTCTTCATCATAGGTTGTGAATTTGATTTCTTTGAGCAAATTATTTTTTGTCATTTCTTCATGTTGGTAGCTAGACAAAGTAAGAGTAGATATCCATCGTCGACGCAATATTTTGAAAATTGGGTGGTGC
This sequence comes from Heliconius erato demophoon, assembly GCA_018249695.1. Taxonomy (NCBI): domain Eukaryota; kingdom Metazoa; phylum Arthropoda; class Insecta; order Lepidoptera; family Nymphalidae; genus Heliconius; species Heliconius erato. The sequence goes on from DWQW01005169.1 coordinate 16,652, forward strand.
ATGAGGAACAGAGTGTCTTTACTCTTAAAACAGAGTGTCTTCACTCTTCCCGCTGATTGTTATATTTGAGGTACAGCATAAAGCTAAAAAAATATCTTAATAATTTATTTTTTTCCTTTGTATCTTTTCTACTTTTGTTTAATTAACCTCATATAATTTTCATACAATATATTAATCTATATATATGAAAACTGCTTTGTTTTTTTTATATTTCATAGTAGCTTGAAAACATAATAATCTACTAAAACTAAATATTAACCTTATTTTGAGGCCAGTAGTGGACATCAAGGCAAAGCGCGGTGTTAAGTTTCGCCACTTAATACGCAACATCTTCAGAATTTGGTGCAAAATGTGGAATGGAATGTATTAACACCAGGTTCTACCTACCCTGCTGAGTGCGGAAGACAGCATAAGACTGAAATAAAAAATAATATCACTGAAAAGTACATCTACTTAGCATCTATCGCTTACTTTATAAGATAATAACGGTGAAGTCCTTTGGAATCAATTGCGATAAACAGGTCACGAACGTCAATCAATCTTTCACAGTGACAAATGAGATATTCTTATAAATTAAAATGTAATAGGGAAGTGGCCAGTTGTGGCGCAGTGGCACAAATATGACTGTAAAACTGGTTGTGGGTTCGATCCCCACTCGAAGAGGTAAAATATTTACTTAAATTATATTTCCATTTCTTCGCTCTGGTGTCGAGGACAAGTGCAGCGTTGAGTTCTCCAGAATTCGGCAGAAATTGGGGAACAGAGTGTCTTAACACTAGGTTCCCGCTGCCTATCCTGCAGTGTGCGGGATACAGCTTGAAGCTAATTAAAAATGTTATAGAGCTGGAGTCAGATCAAGTCAGACTTTTAATTACATTATAAAACTTGAATGGTTCATTCATTCATTTCATACCAGTGCATAATGTATCTAACACCGATAAGTACTATTCAGAATTGCAGAATTTCGAAATATATTATTAAATGACTTCGCGACTTGGAACGTTAAAAATAATCCTTAGGGGGAAATAAAAAAGACAATTTTTCAAAATTATGGAAACAAGAAAAAACTAAAATTTATATTTATATGTCGTAGAGTCCATGGAAACAAAGTTATGTCAACCATAATAGGGGAAATTACCTAAAAATATAGACTAAAAAGGGAACCTTTTAGTAATCTTAACGGATATTAAGTACACTCTATAGAAATACTATATTGTTTTAGAATTTTTTAAACTAATACGATTCTCAATATTTTTTTCATATTTTAATGTCATCGGAACCAAGCTCATGTTGGTAATTTTCAAGCATATTTTACAGGTCAAATGCAAGATTTTTTGACATATATAAGAAAATAGATGTGCTGTGATATTATACATGAAACGAAAGGAAATACAGGAATAAGAGAAATTAGTAAAGAAACTTGAGTATTAAGCATATTACTTCAAATGGATCAAGCCCGAATAAATTATCAAATAATCGTCTTCCAGTAAAAAAAAACATGTAAATTTATATATATCTATATATATAAAAGGACTTGTGCTGACTGACTGAGGTAAGACGCACGCAGAGCCGTAACCGCTGTGCGTAGAAACGTGAAATTTGGGCAGATGTTTATTTTCATATTCTGGACATCCACTA
>DWQW01005170.1:0-18286 GCA_018249695.1 Heliconius erato demophoon
TGCACTGTGATCTTATTCCGCTGTTTGCACTCATCCACTTCCATGGGTTGGCTGGAAGAGATTTCTTATAGAAATAAGCCCGCCCTTGTAAACATATCTTTTCAACTGTATTTTACTATTTTTTTTTTATCTGTGCAATAAAGAATATATATATATATATATATATATAAACTATTGGGCTTAGTTATTTTGTTTTTAGTTTTATGCAGTCGGGGTTTTTGTTTTTACAAATATTTTTTTTTAAATATTGAATCAATAAGCTAAGCTGTTAAACAACGGAAAATACGATAACTTATATACGATGGACAAGTGTAGTGAGCAGTGGGTTCGATCCCCTCTTGTGGAAATGACTAGCTATTATCAATTATTAAAATTTTCACGAATTGATCCAAAATTTCTCGTAGACTTCTACCATTTAACAAAGTAAATAAAAATCAAATAAATCAGCGTCACGCTGTATCCTTCACAAAGGAGGAAGAGGGAACCTAGTGTTAAGACACGCCGTTTCGCACTTTCCACCGAATTGTGTAGGCGACAGGTTGTGGGTTCAATCCTCACTCGAAAAAATGAAATATTCATTTAAATTTATATTTCCATTGCTCGCTCTGGTAACGAATCAAAAAGCGGCGTTAAGTTCCTCCATTCAATATTTAGTGCCTTGAGAATTCGGCGGTATGTGCGACGAAGTGTCTTAATGCAGACATAGTGTCTTAACTCTAGGTCTACTAAGTGCAGAATACAGCGTGTAGCTAAAAAAGTATTTTTGTTCAAAAGTTCAAGAATCTTTATATTCACTTCTGTGTAATTTCCGCCCACTGATTTCATGTTGAAGACTGAGTTTTGCTTAAAATAATACACACATATAATAGTAAACGTTATGAATAGAAGAATAAGTTTATTGTTTAATCTCTCTGAGTTCTCCACTTTTCACCTTCAATACTGTGAAAAGAAACTCCGTACTTTTTAACCGACTTCTTTTTTATAAAGGAAGTGGGTGTCATTAGGAGACCTAAAATTACATTAACTACTAAATATATGCTACAAATCTAAAACAAAATAATCACGGCATCACTGACTCCAAAAATAATGAATTTTAAATATTTTTTCTTTACTTTAAAATTATTAAAATATTATTTTTTACAATTTAGATTTTATTTAGCTTATTGTATACGAGTACAGTTTTAAAGTCGATTTCTTTTTTGTAATTATTATTTTAATCATATTCGATCAAAGAAACATATAGCTAGTAACTTCACTCTATATCTTACATATGGTAGGGCAGAGAGAAATTCTAGTGTTAAGACACTCCACCCTTTAAGATATCTATCCCATCCCATCACATTAAGATCATCCGTATTCCACTTTCCATCGAATGCCTTCAGAGGCATTGTATGTTGAGTAGCACAACTTAACGCCGCTCTTTGTTTTTTTACCAGAACAAGAAATTGAAAATACGAGTGGGAATCGAACCCACAACCACATCTACCCCATTTGTTGTTTTCTTAATTCAATTATATACGAGCAACCCGAAAAAACTTTGAACACTAAAATATAATAAAATAGAAAACGAATAAAAAAATAGAAAAAAGACACAACACAAACTTACAACATTTTATTAATTACATATTATAAAATGTTAAAACATTAACTGTTTTAATAAAACATTTGTTCGAATACATCTTATAATTAGGCAATACGTTATATCATAATATTCTTAATTCCTTATTCTGAGGTTACATTTCATATGTCTCGTCAAATTCGCTTAACATACCTAAACCTTTAACCCTTCTAAGACCGTCGTGGCGCAGTGGCACAGTTCTGACTGTGAATACGACTGTTGTAGTGGGTTCGATTGTAACTCTTTTCATTTCCTCGCTCTAGTAACAGGCCACTCAATACGGAATGTCTCGATAATTGGGCGGTGCGTCTTGAATGCAGTATTTTATCCAAAGAAAACCATGTCGAAACACACCTTTCTCCACTGTCCATTCGTAAGTAAAATATTGCCTGTCAAGTTGCGGAGATCAACGCCGCATTTTGTTTACCAAAATCGGCAAATGAAAATTGTTTATACCGCTGAGTGTTTATCGAACCCACAACCGCCCCTTTTACAGTCAGGAGCTGTCCTATTGCGCCATTATAGCCCTGCTAAGAGGTTTCTTCACTAAAATTATGAACTAACCTGAAGTTGAACCTACACTTGTCTCCTTTAGTCCAAGAGATGTAAAAAATTATGTATCAATATTATTACAAGATTAAAATTATGTTTAATATAAAAAAAGAATTTAGAAATAATTAAATAAAATAAGAATACAGTATCTTTATATTAAAAGTTGATAAATTGTAGTATTGTCATTGTTTAATTAAAAAAAAATTGTTATTTAGTCACTTAATTTACTTTTTCAGTTCAGTATGAAATAAGTAACTATTTAATACTGTAAAAAATGCAAAAAAAAAATAGGCATCAATTTAAAAAAATATATATAAAAGAATCAAATATAATCTGTATTTATTTTACAGATGTAAAAGAAAGTGCCTTAACTAAATTTTTGGTGTTGTCTAAAGAAAAAAAACCATAGACAAAAACTGAGTAAAACTACTATACAATTCCTAAGTCCCATAATTTCAATGCAATTCTTATTTGTCAAACATTTAAATTTCTATATAAATTTATGATCACTAATAATTACAATATAATATTATAAACAAACTACAAAATATTTATTAAATTCTTTACTTATATTCTCTATGATATAAATTAAAAAAAAAAGTGAATATCACTTTTGTTGTCTGTTTGATTTCCACTGAGGGCAATATTTAAATAATGATTTATGTTATAAAATATTTTTATTTTCTTTTTGTATAAACAAGCGCGGCGTCAGTTGTGTTAGCAGGTTACCATTACATTATGAGTATTCCCCGGAATGGATTTCGAACCCACACCTATTACGTTCAATAGTGGCGTTAACACATAAAGAATAAATGGAAAAAATAGAGATTTATTTTAAGATTGAAAGAAAAAAATAGAATACTTGATTTTATACTTAAAATTAGTTTTACAAATGGTCTAAATGTAAAAAAGTCCTAAAAAAGGATAAGTTCTAACACATTTAAAAACCATAGAGAATAAAGTACCTAAATGTATTTTGGATTGCATTCATTGTTTTTATTAAAAAAAATATTTATTCAGCCATTCACAACATTTATAAGATTTAGAAAGTCAACAACGTTTGTATTTTTTTTCTAATGTTAGCGAGAATGTACGATGTGACACGCACAAAGTAAGCCAACTAGAGAAAAATTTGACACACCATAGGCTTACAAAAATAAAAAAAATATATTTTTTTTACTTTACATTATTATTTTAAATTTATTACTACTCAATTAAAAAAAAACTACATATTTTGTCATTAAATGCAATAAAGCCTATACATATATTTGGGAATTGAACCCATAATTTTCATCGTTCTTTCATTCAAAGTTGGAATGTTTTTACTAAAAATAAAATCAAATTTTTCATTTACTCCATAATAATCATTAAAATGGTGGATATAAAATAAAAATATTTACTAAATATCTACATATATAAAATGTAATAATACTTTATATGCAAAATATTAAGTATAAAGCATCATTCAAACTAATAGCTCCACGCTGTATCCCGTATATAACCTTACCCTGCGTAAGCAGCGGGAACCTAATGTTAAAATGCCCCATTTCCTACTTTTCGCCCAATTTTTGAGAGATTGCGTGTTGAGTGGTTAAACTCAACTTTTATGTCTACGGAATAAAAAATAATATAAATTTTATAATTTTACCGAGTCCAGATGAAACTTACAACCATTGTGTTTGCGATTTCTTATCATTCCTGTGATATAAAATACCATTCATTTTTTTTCATTAATACATTAAACGAATGCAATCCAAAATAATTACATAAACATTTCTATTCATTTATTTAATACTTATTTTGCGCTTTTTAAAACTTTTCATACATTTAACACTATTCTCCAATTCAAATCATATACAGGATGGATCAAAAACATCATTCTGTTTTTTTTTCTCATCAATTAGAGATATTTAATATTGTTTATACTTTAATATAAACATTGCTTAATTCGATGATTTAAAGAATATTTAAAAAATATAATCACTATTAAAACTATAAACATTTGTCTACTGAATTCTCCAAATGAACGAATGAATGAACGAATACGTTATTTCTTATCTAAATTGAACGCAACAAAAAAATAATACAAATGTATAACTCATATACACAGTAAATAACTGAATATAACTGTTAATAAAAGTTAATAGTTATAACTAAACGTAAATTCATTTATCTTGTAACTGTACGTAGTTAGCTGGGAACAGTCCGTAGGCGCCCTTGCATAAGCCCTGCCACCATCCCTCGTCGATCTGTAAACAAAATTTTACTATAGTAAATGTTGTAGGTTTAATTTTATCTATACATATAATAAAATGTAACTAATTGTTGTTTGTACATGATTTAAGCGATTTAAACAATTTTCACTACTGTATTTTTTTAATAGTAATTAAGATATAAGATTTGAGTGAGGGTCACGACCCCTGGGACTTCAAACCTCTAAATCACAACTTCAAATAAACCGGTCTTCCTTTCTCTGAACATCATTTGTACCCTACCTAACTGTGAACCCCAAAAATTGATCATAATAATAGTAATAGTGAAATCATCGGGGTCGACGGATATCTTGTCAGGTGCATTCGACTCAAATCATACAAATCCATTTTCTGCTTTTCATTAACCTCTTTAACCCTTAAATCCCCTAAACCTTGACTCCAGAAAATCCCAAATATTAACTATAACAAAATAAGTCAGGACATCGTCGCGGTCAAAGCAAGTCTTATCAGGCGTATCTGGTTACCATGACAATGTTGGTGATGACGTCGTCGGGGTCGAAGGAGATCTCGTCGGGCGCGTTGGCCTGGTAGTCGTAGAGCGCGCGCGCCGTGTAGCCGTCCTCGTCGTCCTCCGCCTCCGCCAGCTCGCCCTCCCAGCCCACCGGCGACACCACGATCGTGGGCTGGCGGGCCACCTGAGTTGCGATTACAACTTCATAGTTAAATATGCATAAAACAATAATATACAGGGTGGAAGTGTCAGCGCTCCTTTTACGGGAACAGCATATAGGGTAAAATATTATAAACCCATACCTAAAGAAATTAATCAAGACACCTCAACAGTTTAGACGTATTTTTTTTTCATTTCACGATGTTTATCCATACCTGTATTTCGTGTGACGCAGCTACGCATAGATACCAATAAAGTAAACACATCTTACTGCGAAAATAATACAGGTATAAAGGTTAAGCAACTTTGAACTTTACCGCCAATACCTATAACTTGATTTCGAAATGAGGCGTATGTGGCGGTTTCCCTTTGATAGGCTTATGTGTGCGTGCGTTGTTCTTGACAAGTGGCGTTTTATATTACAACAATAATTTTATTATTTTTTTTTTTGCAAAATCACTTTTTTATTTTTGTGAAAAAAAAAATGAATAAATTATATTAAGCTTTTATAGAGTAGTTATAACTGTGGTTCCATTTAAGTGGTGCTGACACTTCCAATATGTATAGTTGCGAATTTTGAGGCCGGCATGACAGCGGCAGTAAGTAAAATAGTTTTAGGTGCGATTTCTATTCAGGGAACCAGATCAAGGAAAGAAAAATATTAGATAATTCATTTTTCCAAGTGGTAATGGTAACTTATAATTATACCCACAACCGTAGCGTTTGCAGTCACACGCTTGTGCCACTGCACCACTAAAGGCGCTCCAATTCTTTATACCATAAATTTTTCCACAATGTGGAATAACACTTAAAAAACGTTAAAAATTTTTAACTAACCTCTTCCTTCTCATCCTTAACATCCGGTTCCCCAACTAAAGTGACATCCGGTAGAATAACCTTAGGTTCTTCTTTCTGAGTCTCCACTGACGTCACTATATCTGCTTTCTCTTCTGATTGTGTATTTACTTTTGTGTCTGCTTGTGTGTTTGTGTTTGTGTTCGTTTCTCTGTTTGTGTTCACCTTTACGTTTGTGTTCGTTTCTGTGTTTGTGTTCACCTTTACGTTTGTGTTTATGTTTGTGCTTTGTTCAGTTTGTGTTTGGGGTTCGTCTTTATCTTTTGAAACACGTTCTTTTTCCTGTGAAAGATAAAAGTATTTTTTTTTATTGTTTATTTTTATATTTAATTCTAATAATTTGGCAACTTTTATTAATATTTATAAAGTAATGCAGTATTTACAAATGATTCGTAATATTTATATATATTCCATCATTACTCTAGGTCATTAAGATAAATATATGAATAAAGTTATTTTTTAAACGAGTCTAATTATCTTAACTACATTTTTTTATTTATTACCTTTTCAGATAAATTTTTGTCCAATTGTTGTCTCTCTTGTCGTATCCTCTGTACAGATTGCAACGCTTCCTGCGACCAAATAAAAATATATTATTATACAAATAACCTGATCGCGGCTTCGCCCGCTTGTACTAAACTATCATTTATTTATTTAATTGAATTTATTCAGTGTTCTAATATCTATATCACTTTAAAAACAATATCTATACATAGACAACTACAGTTTCAGCCGATTTAATAAAACTGTTATTATTTAGCAATTTTCTCTAACAAAACATTTTATATTAATACCAACTTTTTTATTTATGTACAGATTGAAATAAAACAAACAGTAAATGTTATGGGAAACTTGCTATATTTAACTTAACTTAACTACTTAACTTAGCTTCACGCTTTATCCCTTGCGGGGTAGTCAGAGAGAACGGAGCGCCAAACGCTACAGTCTCTACATCCTTAACATCACTTCTTTCGCCTCGTCCACTGTCATCAACCTCTTCATACATGCCCTTCGGGGGGTCCTCATGCTTTGTACGTGACCTTCCTCCAGTATCTTTGACACTGTGTTTTCGAAGGTCAACCGAGGTCTCCCCCTACCTCTCTTACCGCTCACTTTTCCATCATAAATCTTTTTTGCCATTCTTTCATCACTCGTTCGTTCGACCTGCCCAAACCAGCTGAGCACGTTCTTCTTCATTCTCACCGTGACATACTCGCTAGTATCTGCCATTCTAATATTTACTTATTAAGGAAACGTATAAAAATTTGAACGTAGCGGGATTTGAACTCGCGCCTCTTTGGAAACCGTCCAAGCGCTCTGACCAACTAAGCCATATGTTTTCATCGAGCTACGTCGAAATTCTTATACGCTTGTATACTGTTTTCCCAAATATAAATAATTAATATAAGTTAGTAATTTATATTTGGTAATATTACTAACCTGTTCTTTTTCTTTCGCCATGTTTTCAAACTTAGCTCTAATAGAGCTAGGTTTAGCGCCGCCAATGTCCGGCCTCTGTTTAGTGTAGTTAGTGCCGACTTTCTCCACTTCGTCGAATCTATGAGCGCATTTGTCCACTCTGTCTGTTTGCACACCGAATTTACCTCCGAAACCCTATAGACGGAGAAATTCAATTCATAAAAAAAAAATACCAAAATTTTCCAGACATTGTGTGTTGAGTAACGGAACTCAACGCTGCGTTCTGTTTTGTTACCAAAACGATTACACAAAAATCACTACTGTCGCATTTACATTCATACACTGTGCCGATACGCCACTAATTAAAAAATATATATGTATTGAAAATAGAAATCAAATCTATTATTTTTAATAGTATATGAAGCAATATTAAAAGCATTTGCATTTGCTCAACCACGCTGAACAATATCTATTTATATTTACCCACACTTTGTAATAGCCACTACAATTATATGTAAGGAGGACTTCAAATTCTGCCCAAAAATTATCACTAAAACCCACCTTCTTATGATCAACTTGACTGCCGTGGGCGGGTGTCTTCTCTTGATGGTCCCAGCCCACGGCGGACGCGTCTTGTCTATCCGTTTGCACACCGTATTTACCCCCGAAACCTATTGCATAGTCTGAAAAAATATATATAAAATGATAGAAAGAAATCATGTTTTGAATCAATAAAGAGTTTTAAGACAATATTTTTTTAGTACGATTCTAACAAATTATATAAATTATAATTAATATAAATTTATATATATTTAAGTAAATATTATCCTCTCCTTGGGGATCGAACCCACAACCAGTCACCGCTGCGCCACGACTGGCCTCAGAATAATTATTTTAATTTTTCCCCTATGACAGGACAAACCGCGACGTTCCGCCGCCCAAAACAGGAAGTAACTAACACCTAAGATGGTAGAAAAGATAATATTCGGTTCAATTTTAAACAAATCCTAGTAATATTAAAAAGTGTGAAATTTTACGAGGTTGACGTTTCTTTCACTTTCACGCAAAAACCACTCAACGGATTTGGGTAACACTTTACAGTTATATAGCTTATATCTTAAATTAACATATAGGTACTAGAATACAATTCAAAGCTACGATGAAAAGATTTTATATAATAAATAAATATAAATATAATAAAAAGTAAATAAAAGTTCATACCCTTCTGTGAATGATGTGTTTCGGCGCTCTCGTGGTGGTCCCAGCCAGCGGCCGACGCGTCCTGTCTGTCCGTCTGCACACCGAATTTACCTCCGAAACCCACCGAGTAGTCCTTTTGGGATGGATGCTTTTCTATTTGTTCCTTGTGCTCCCAGCCGGCTGCACTCTGTAACCAGCATAATATAGAAAAGAATATTATGAAATATTCAAATTACTTTATAAAGAAACCAAGAAATCTAAGAATAAAACAAATATTTATAAATATAAGTACGGTAACATAAGTCCAAAGTAAGAATAAAATTAAATATATTACATACAAACATATAAACGAACCTTATCAACTCTGTCCGTCTGTACACCAAACTTCCCTCCGAAGCCCTTCGCGTAGTCGGACTGGGAGGCGTGCTTCTCCACCTTCCCCACGTAGTCGTGCCCGACCGCGCTCGCGTCCATCCTGTCGCTTTGTACGCCGAATCTACCACCAAAACCTTGAAATAACATTATAAGGCAAACTATTAATAAAATTTATATTAAAAAGATCTCGATTATTGGACTCTGGATCCCTGGTTCACTGGGATCACTGGTTCCCAACCAGTGGTCCGCCTAAATATGGTCCGCGAACGATTTTAATTTCATGACTGGGGGTGTTGAAGCGAAGTTTCTGTAAGATTATCACAGTTAATTTTTATTATACCTACATGCATAGTGGTCCCTGCTAACAATAGTAAAAGTGGTTCTTGATCAAGAAAAAGTTGGGAACCCCTGGTCAAGATACATAGATATAACAGTTGTATCAGTCCTATTGGACGCTACCAGTGGCGAGAAAGGCAGTTCACAAACTCAACAGTTGCTCTTTTCAAATTCAAAATATTCTTTATTCAAATAGACTCTTATAAGCACTTTTGAATCGTCGAATGAACATATAAGCAAAAAAAGCTACCACCGGTTCGGAAGGCAGTTCTGCTGAGAAGAGCCGGCAAGAAACTCAACAGTTGCTCTTTTCAAAGTCAATGGTATAATATATAGTTTTATTACATTAACTGGCAGCTATCCTGCATCACATTCAATAGACATTAATTCCATACATGTTTATCCTCTAAATATTCTTGAACAGTGTAATAAGCTTTATTTGTTAGTATTTTTTTTAAAGCTACTTTAAATCGTGCTAGTGGCAAACTTAGAATACACTGCGGAAGTTTATTATTTATACATATACTCAGACCTATAAAAGATTTATTAACTTTTTGGAGGCGAAATCTTGGCGTTTTTTAACATCAAAGTTGCGTTTGAGAGTGCGGCCATCTTGGATTTGATTTTTTTATCATAGTGTATTGTATTCTAGAAGCTCGTTCGTTCAATAAATACGAAACGTAAAGAACGGAGTAAGAATTTAATAATATTTTTTCTATCGTTTCCAGGAAAACAAAGCAATATTATAACATTTTTTCATTATAAAACATACAAAAGCTTTACCTTGTGCATAATCTTTTTGAGAGACATGCTTCTCCGTTTTCCCCACATAGTCGTGGCCGACCGCCGACTTGTCCATCCTGTCTTGTTGCACGCCGAATTTACCGCCATAACTACAACAAATATTTTATAAATTATTTTTTTTATGTAAAATAATGGGCTGTACTTCGCGTCCCACACTTTCCGTTGAATTTACGAGATATTGCGGGTGGAGCGGAAATGGATGTCATGCTTAGCCTCGTTACGAGAGCAAGGAAATGAAAATATTAAATATTTCACTCCCCCGAGTACTATTTGAACCCACAACCTGTCGCGTTTAAAGTTACACGCTTGTACCATTGCTCCATGGAGTCGTTTATTTATTAGTATTATAAAAATTGTACGTATCTATTCATAATAATGTTAATTACTCATTTGTGTTTGTGCGTACATATCTAATTTTGTTCTATATTTTAATAGCTTTAAAATAAGGACTTCTTATTAAACCTTTTTCTCAAAACAATATATAACTATACAATAAAAAAATGTATCAATCACAATTTCTTAACAATTCCAACCTTAATCATAATTATTCATATCTAAAATAACAAGTTTATATTAAGAAAAAATTAAGTGATAAACTTACCCGAAAGACGGTTTGGGACCCGCCTCATATTGCTTTTGCTTCGATTGTTTGTCCGCTTCGAACACCTCCTCCCTCAACTTCGCCATGCTGTAACAAAATGTTAATAAAATAAGTTAAAAAAAAACTGCAAAAACAAACAAACAGCTTCAAGTTTTTTTCCGCATAGCACAGTAAGCAGAACGAACTAACCTAATGTTAAGACACTCCGTTCACGCATTGCCCATAGTGGACAAGCCGGGACATTGCGTGTTGAGCGGAACTCAACGCTGCGCTTAGTCTACCAGACGCGGAAATGAAAATAACTTAAAACAATCATTTTCTCGAGTGGGAATCGAACTACTGACTTAAACCAAAAAAAAACAAAGAAACCGAAAAAACAAATAAAAAATCTTCCTATACCAACTGTCGAATTTTTTCCATGGAACACTCCAAAAGGTTACAAATTTACAAATATATGTTAAAATTATTAATAAAATATTTTCAGAAAAAATAATCTATTCTTAGATCTAGAACAAGAACAAGTCTAGACCGAAGGAATGACAAAACATAAATGACTTTAAATGTTTGTAATCAATCGTTTTGAAACATATCCCTATAGAGGAGTATCAAATTAATAGCTTAAGAAACCTTTTCAAGTAAAGGGGGCTAACACTAAGTACTGTAAAATTTTAGTCATTTTATGCGTGAGTAAGCAAAGACGATTCTGATTAATACCGGGTTCGATTTCCTTCAAACTACCATCACTAAAACTTCTTAACTAAGTGACTTAAAAATATGTAGGTATAATTTTCACAGGCCTATGTGGCGCAGCGACGCAGCGGCCAACTCAGTAAATGTAATAACGGTTGGGGGTTCGATTCCCAATCGGGGAAATAATTTTTATTTCCAAGCTGCAATATCAAGATAAAGCACAGCATTGGGAAAACGAGGTTATATGTGCCTACATTATTAAATGTGTGATTACATAATGGAAGTTTACAAAAAAAACCAGTAACTAGTGGTTATGAGAATTCAAATTAAGAAAAATAATGAAGAAAAAAGTTCTCCATTATCCTTTTTAATTTGAGATATTGGCGTGAATGGCGAAACACTACGCCAAACTTTCCGTTGCCACAGAGAATTTAAAACAATTCCCATATCCCAGATTGAACCCGCAACCATCGCGCTACAGTCACAATCTGTCCCACTGCGCCACGACGGCTTTGAACAAAAGTATAATACAAGTAGGCATTACAACAATCAAAATGTACTGCATTCATTTCACTGATACACAACTTCCTTTTATTTTAATATTTATATTGCAAGGTGAATGCACTCACGGCATTGTTATGAATCAGTTTCCGATTTATTTGTAAAAAAAATAATATTTAAAAATTTAAAAACAAAATTTATGGAATAAATAAATGCATTCGACTAAATATTACTATTTATTATTTTTCAATAAAAACTTTGATTTTGGCAAAGGCCAGGCTGTATAAGTAAATGTGAAATATTAAATATTAATATAACACACAGAAAGGTCGTGAGTTCAAAGTCCTTTTACAAAATAATTGTGTTTAAAAAAGAAGTTTTAATACCCCCTTGAGTGGAAATGGAACCGATAATTAATATTTCTTTAAGATTCAGTATTAAAAGAGGTCGTAGTGGTGAAGTGGGACGTCTGACTGTAAACGTAATGATTGTGGAAATTTATTACCACTGGAATCCTTTGAAACGTGAAATATGCAATGTTTATGTCACTCTTAACTGCTACAACTACTAGCTTCACGCTGTCTCTCTTGCGCGGTAGTCAGAGAGAACGGAGCGCCAATTGCTTTCGCCTCGTCCACTGCCATCAACTTCTTCATACATGCCCTCCAGGGGATCCTCATGCATTTAGGTGACTTTCCTCTAGTATCTTTGATACTGTGTTTTCGAAGGTCAACCGAGGTCTCCCCCTACCTCTCTTACCGCTCACTTTTCCATCATAAATCGTTTTTGCCATTCTTTCATCACTCATTCGTTCAACGTGCCCAATCCAGCTGAGCACGTTCTTCTTCACTCTCACCGTGACATCTTCGATAGTACCTGTCATTTTATGTATCTCTTAATTGCTGATTTAATCAGCTAGTCTGACTCCATATATCCTACGAATAGATCGCATCTCCACAGCATTCATCTTTCTTTCATTCTTCTTCTGTAATACCCACGTTTCGCTGCCGTATAACAGTGTCGGTACCAAGACTGCATTGTGTACGGCCAAACGAGCAGCTGTGCTGACGTTTCGCCGTCTCATCAAAGCAGCTAAGACATCGTTTACCGTGTTAGCGGCAGCAATACGCCTTTCCACATCCATATCATGTCTTCCACTTCTCGCTATTACTTTAGCATAAACTTTACTACCCGAAGCTAATCGAACTGATAACCCTATGGCTTGCGCAGTCTTTCTGTGAACCTTTGCCTCTATACCATTACATCTTAGGTAAATTCACGACGTACTCCAGTAAATATTGCACAAAAACCAGAACAAGTTCAAGCGCGGCCCACCATCATCACCATTTGATCATCTCGGCATTATTTTATAAAAAAAATATTATGATATTAACTATTTCATAAGAAAAAATACTTACACACTTAAGTATAATACTATACAAAATTCAGAGGAGAATGATGTCACTAAATATAAACATAAAACAATAAAAATAAGTAATGTTTATTCATACTATTACAATCTAATGCATATGTATTTTGCAATTATTCCTTTTTATTACATTATAATAATAACTTGCAATGTGTGTGTCAACTGTATAGGGAAACAGGAAGGTAAATTTGACCCTTCGTAACTTTAATAAATATTCATAAACAGAATATATTTTGGTTGAAGGCCGTCGTGATGCAGGGGCGCAGTGTGCGACTGTAAACGCGACGGTTGTGGGTTCGATATTCACTTTGGGTTCGATATTCACTCTAATGAATTATTTAATATTTTCATTTCCTCACTCCGGTAACAACGCAAGGCGCGCCGTTGAGTTATGCCACTCAACACGCAATGCCTCCAAAAATCGTCAGAAAATAGGGAACATAAGTGTATTAACACTAGGTTAACTCTGCCCACTGCGACAAATTAGAACACTACGTAAAACACATTGTCACATTGAACATAGAACAAAGAAAAATCTTGAGATTAACTTCTGCCACTCAACAGGATAAAAAAACAAAAACAAAGTGTCTTGACAAAAGTTTTACTGCTTAGTGTCTACTCTGCTATATGCAAGATAAAAAGTGTAAATCTGAAAATAGCCTAACTTACTCTATAGCCTCAACGTGTCGCCCACCAGGTCCCCATCTTTGTTCTTGTTCAGTGACGTCATTCACAAAGTCCGGATCTGTCTCCCAATCATCAGCTTCCGCAGGGGGAGGAGCTGTGACGTCAGTTGCCGCTTTCCACATCTAAATAAATGAAGAATATTAACGGTTTTATTAGTTACTATATAAACAATATGTGATTCTTTCAAATAAAATTTTGTCTTCAAGGATGAATTTCTTTTTTTTCTAAAATCAAAAAAAAATATAACCTATTATATTTTATTGATTTTATTAATAGAGATGTATAAAGGTATAAAGGTATATAGAGTTGTATACCTAAAAAGAAAAAATGGAACCCATATAGAATCATTGTCAAGAATTATTTTGAGATTGTGTGGAGCAAATCAAGCTACTAAGTCAACACGAGATATGAGAATTTATGCATTGTTTTTTCCTTTATTTTGTATGAAATTTGCCACATAATTAAATACTATAGATGTTTCCCATGGACATAAAATTTTGCACCACTTGGGAACTTCCAATTGAATAAAGGAAAAATCTGTGATGTGAAAATTTATAGATATTTTGTAAAAAAAAAAACTTATTTTTATATATTTATTACAAACTATTTTTTTTTAAATTCCTATAAATTTTCACATTGTGAATTTACATATTTGTTGTTCATTTCATTCAAAATGAGTGCATCAAGCTTGTTTGTCAACTTTATACACTGCATAGTCAAAATCTTTAAAATGTTCCATAAATGTTTGAATCTCCTGGAATTTATTTTTATATTATAGATAAAAACTATTACAAATATATAATTTTAGTTCATTGCATACAAAATGTGCAAATGCCTAGGAACCTATAAAAGATGTTTTATAAGTTGTATTTTCACTTGATTTACATTGATGACTGTAATGCAATCTTCTTTAAATATATTAAAATTACATATCCAATCTTCTTCAATTACCCTAAATATACCACTTCATTCAAATATCTTACCATTTACATAGATACAGAACCTTTGTCTTACTCTCACTCAGGCTTAGACCATTATTTTCCCACCCTTCTTTCAGAGTGGTGACTAATGCCTGCAACTCGCATTCTGATGATGCAATAAGCACTGCATCATGGCAGGGGAGCTGCAGGCAAGCCTTCTATCAACGGTCCACAAGATAAATTTAGTATTTGCATTATATACAATCCAGATAAAAAACTTGTTTTTAGACAAATTGATTAAAATAGTAGTCTATAAAATATAAATACGTCTTAAAAAAAAACTTCTAGAACAGTAACACATTGTTTCTACATTTCTTGTTTGTGTTGGCCACATATGGTGCCCATCTGTTGCAGTGATGTACTAAGACAAAATTTTATTAATTATATATTAAGGATTACTTAAAGATAAATTGTGACTAGAAGATTTTAAAAGTTATGTTTCCATACATCAAAATATACATTTATTTACTTTCATGTATTACTAATAATCGTTATCTTGGATATTTCATTATCTTATTTCACATTGATAATTTAGTGTTTATATAATATTATTAATTCAATGAAAATGTAATATTTGTTTGCTGTCTATACGAATATATTTATCTAAAGAGAAAGTTACGAATATTAAGGAAACGTAGAAATTATCATACCTTGGTAAAAGCCGGTTTGACGTTTCAAAATTACAAGTTAAGGTGTGGGTGTATTATTGATCCGCTTTTTATGTACACAACAGACACTCCTATATATAAATATTAATTAGAATTAATGAAAAATTTTAGTTTCAGGTCCAAAATGGTTGGAGCTAAAGATCAAAACAGGAAAAACAATGACAAATACGGGAAGTAACACTATGCGTCATGATAACTTAAGTATTTGACAGATGACACTGTCATTTGGTGACGTTTCATATTGTTTATGGATTATGCAACAGCTAAACTATGAAATGCCCTCTAATTTGAAAATGAGCGAACCTTAAATATTGCTATGCAAAGTTATAAAAATATATAATAAGGCTCTAATTTTCAATTATTATTTAATATTATTACAGGTATTAAAATATGCGCATTTATACACATGAGTATGTAGATACGAATATACAGTTTAATAGACGATGAATATATCATCCTGTATGTAACAGGATATGCAGAGAGAGTCGTGTGTTAAGACACTCCGCTCCCCACTTTCTGGCGAATACTGGAGGCATAACATGCTGAGTGGCGGAACTCAACGCAGCAGAATTTAAAATATTACATATTTCACTCATTGATATTGTTAAATATTTATTTATAGTCATTCCATTTATTTCAATTACACCTAAAGTATCTTGTACTATTCCTTACTTAAATCCAGTAAGGATCAAATATAAAACATGTATGGGGGTAAAAATAAGACAAGCATTTCATTTAAACAAAAATATATATTAATAATAAAAATTTACAACGAATAAAACTTACACAATTAGTTTATTATAGCTTTAAGCGATTAGGTATTTTTTTGATCTAAGTAAATGTTACAACTACAATTGTTATCAAATTATCAACTACAAAACAATCACATGATAATAATAAAATTATGTTACAGCTTAAATCGGTTTCGAAGTACAATAAATATTCCTTATATTATTTACTTTCTTTGTATATTTACAATCATACCATATACACATAATAATATTGTAAATATTTTACATACTTTATACTCTATTGTGAATTATATTTTACATTTCGGGATCAGGCGCATCAATTGCATATCCAAATTTCTGCAGGGCGATCTTTATTTCACCGAACACACTGGCATCTTCTATAGTAGCCGGCAGTTTTACTTGTTGAGATCGCGCTAGTTTTGAAATGGCACCTCGTAAAGCTTTGCCGGAACGTGTCCTTGGTAAAGCAGGAACAGCCACCGCTTTTCTAAACGCAGCAATAGGACCTATTAGGTGGCGTACCAGTGCTATCAATTCTTGTGTGACGGTACTTTCAAGTACGATCTCCTCGTCTGAAATATACACATTTTTATATAAATCAATTATTATATAAATCAAAATGTACATACATATTCATTAAAATATTTCTGTGTTACTGAAATATATTTTTATATATTTTTTTTTTTCATAATATTCCTTCCGCGTGTAGATGGTAAGAGAGAGAGACTTCAGTTGACCTTCGAAAACATAGTATCAAGGATACTGAAGGAAGGTCACGTAAAAAGCATGAGGACTCCCCGGATGGCATGTATGAAAAGGTTGATGACAGTGGACGAGGCGGAAGGAGTATATAGAGACCGTAGCCCTTGACTCTCCGTTCTCTCAGACAACCCCGCTGGGGATAAAGCGTGAAGCTAAGTTAAATTAAGTTAAGTAATAATAATCCTTATTGAGTTACTATTATAGATGTATGAAAACCAAAATGCTAACCATCCTGAGGCGGTCTCATTACGTATAAACACAGTGGTACGTCTCCTTTAGTCGGATCCGGTGCACCCACAACTACAGCGTCGGCCACCCTGGCGTGTTTCAGTACGACATCCTCTATAGCAGATGTTGAGAGTCTGTGTCCAGCCACGTTAATGACATCATCAGCTCGAGCCACAACCCAAACAGCGCCCTCTGCACTTAACCAGCCCACGTCTTGTGTATCGTAGTATCCCTGTTAACAATTTATTTCAATATATAAAAATAAGTTATTCATAAGGTATTCGTATTTATTTATTTTTTTAAATATTTGATATTGTAACACCTAAATAATTATAAAATAGGTATGAAATTCATAAAATTTTTGCGATTCTTACACATTTCTTAAAACTTCTAAATTGGATTTGATTTGGGCCAGTTGTGGCGCAGTGGCACAAAGTGTGACTGTTAAACCGACTGGTTGTGGGTTCGATGCCCACTCGAGGAGATGAAATATTCACTTAAATTTATATTTCCATTTCTTCGCTCTGGTGTCGAGGACAAGCGCAGCGTTGAGTTCTGCCACTCAACACGCAATGCCTCCAGAATTCGGCAGAAAGTGGTGAACGGAGTGTCTTAATACTAGGTTTCCTCTGCCTACCCTGCAGTGTGCAGGATATAACGTGAAGCTGATTTTTATTTTCTAAATTGGATTAATAGCGTGTACTTAGCATTATACGTGGTAGTACCGGCAGTAGTCCGTGGCTACAAGTAAATAAAACCTTGAATGCTTCTTGCCGTCACTTGCGTTAAAGATACTTAAAGAAAAACAAAATTAAGTTCATTATAAAAATAAATTACATTGAAAGTGCTGAAGTATGTATTCTTGTAGCGCTCATCAGACTGCCAGAGAGTAGAGGCGAAGCCTGGTGGTAGCGGTAGCTTTACAACGAGGCGGCCAACCTCACCA
>DWQW01005171.1:0-18285 GCA_018249695.1 Heliconius erato demophoon
TACTTAAATTTATATTTCCATTTCTTCGCTCTGGTGTCGAGGTTAAGCGCGGCGTTGAATTCTGCCACTCAACACGCAATGCCTCCAGAATCCGGCAGAAAGTGGGGAACGGAGTGTCTTAACACTAAGTTCCCTCTGCCTACCCTGCTGTGTGCGGGATACAGCGTGAAGCTAATTATAAATGTTAAATTCATAATCTAATTCAAATAATTTTATCCATACCTATATTATAAATTCGAAAGTAACTCTGTCTGTCTGTCTGTCTGTCTGTCTGTCTGTCTTTTACGCAATCAGGGCCAAATCGCTAATTCAATTATGATAAAATACTCATATAGAGATACTTGAGGGTCTTCGGATGAACATAGGATACTTTTTTTTCTCATATTTGTAATATTGTCGATATATACTAATATATTAAAATACTTTTTAGTTTGACAGGCAATTTATTCTGCCATCTTAATAACAACCGACCGTTACTAAGCAACGGTTTGCAAAGTTTATTTGTTGTTCTAAGCAAACGTCACCCAAAATTGGCTTGCTTAACGCATACATGGCGTGCGCCGACTCAACCTTATGAGATACATAAAAATAATGTTTTACAAAAATATTGTTCTTTAAATAATGTTTAAAAAAGTCCGCGATGGTATATGTTTATCTCTGAAGGTTGAGCAAAAGTAACCATTTTAATTAATTTACTTTATATTTATCGCGTTTTTGTTGTATGTATTTTCTATAATTTGATATTGATCCTTATGAAAATGAATATAATAGTCACTTTTAGCATTTCATTCAGATTGAAATTATAGTTTACTGTATAACATTCTAATAAATAATTAAGGAGATGTCACTGATTCGAAATGACCTAGCCTACGACCGGCACAGTATGACCGACGTGAACGGCAGATGAGTTTGACGGTTTTGTAAATTTTCATACATTTTCGAACTACTGTTAATTTTTATGTAATTTTTTGCTGTTTATAATTAATTTATACTTTTCTTTGGTTCTTCGCTTATTCGAGTAGTAGATTAGTTAAATTTTCATAAATTTCTTGGTGTGGTGTAAGTTGCGGCCCTGCGCGTCATCGGCATAATATTATTTAAGTATTTATTATTTAAGGAAAGAATTGTTATTTTATCTCGGTTGGATGGTTATCTATACCGTTGTTATACACTTAATAAATTATAGTTTTAGTTTTTTGGGATTTTATTTGATATTGCTCGCAAAACTTATCATATTTAATGTAGAAAGGACTTTAGTTATTTCATATAGTATCTATGTACGCGCGCAAGGAAAACGTGTAAAAAGATTTTTCCCGGGTAAATCAGTAAAATCTATCACTGAAAGTCCAATTAAAATCAGTTCAGTTATTCTGGACATTAGGTTGGGGAAATAGAAAGACAGACAGAGACAAAAAATATAATATTTTTTTTATTGTGTTTGAGTATTATGTAAATAACCACATGCACTTGCAAAACAGCACAACACATTTAATTTTAATTCTTTTAAATATTTATTTTACTTTGATAATATTAATAATGTAGCTGGTTTTGTTTAGTTTTTTTTTATTCATATTTTAATATGATTACGTTTACTTATATATTTTTTTCATTTAAATTAGTTAGATATTTTCAAAAACAATTTTCAAGCGGGCGAAGCCGCGTCCGGGTCTGCTAGTTTAAAATAAAAAGATACATGAAACATTTTTTGAACATCAAATAATACCACCGGTTCTTTAGACCTAAGAAGAACCTTAAAAAAACTTCGCGGGACTTTAATTCCAAATCCTATACGTAAAATAAATAATACTTTAAAATAAATAATGTTATTTTTTCTTATTACCCAAAAACAAAATAAACGCCTGAATTACATCAGAAACAGTTATATTTACAATGGACTCAAACAAATAAAACGCAATAAACATTACATCTACATAACATTATATTAGCGCATATTTCATTTTGCTTCGAAACCCGCAGATGTCACCGTCAGCTGAGTTAATTATAACCAAATACGTCTTATTAGCTTGTTATTCGTAATGTATGGTGTTAGGGCGGTTGCAAATGATTTTACGGATTCGTTTTAATTATTTTAATTTCCATTTACACGCTCTGGCACGATGAAGTGCGGCGTTGAGCTCTGCTGGCTCTACTTAATACGTAATGTGTGGTATATGGGCGGAAAGCAGTCTTGACATTAGGTTCTCTTCGAAAAAATAATATGATAAGAGAATTCTTTAGTAAAATGAATATGATAAGAAAATTGCACATTGCATTGAAAACATGATTTCCAGCCTAGCTATTATAGTCAATATAGGAATATCTCGGCATACTTTACAGTTTTAGAGAGTGTGTGGACTAACATACAGATACACAGAAACGAAATGTATCACACATGCTTGTAAGCCTTAAAATCACATATTTATGTACATGATTCTGAGTCAAACTGATAATATTTTCGTAAAAAGTCAGCTAAAATATCTGAAAAACAAAAAGGTAGAAGGATGAAAAAATTTTACCTTTTAGTTACGTCGCTTTAGTACCATCCATCATACCAGCACCCCTATAATTATTAATTTTAATCTTTTAAATTTTTATTATGCATATCAGTCTATTTTAGTTTGTAGAACGCCTTAGAGTTAATCGCGCTGTGTGATGTGGTGGCGTGATTGCATTTCAATTGATTAAAAGCACCAATATGTATGTGACATTAGCGGTACTTAGGTGGTGGGAAGGCGAAATATTTAATAATATTATTATTATAATATGATTAAATATACGTATTCTATTATAATTATTCTCAGATCCTCGCTATATCTTAAGAATAGCAGGGAAGGCAGAGAGAACCTAGTATACAAACACTCCATATATGAGACAAATCCAAATGTGAAACATTGAGGCCGGACGTGGCGTAGGGACACATGCGCGCGACTATTAACGGTTGTGGATTCGATTGCCACTTTCCCCGCTGTGGTAATGAGACAAAACGAGCGTTGAGTTCTGCCACTCAACATTAGGTTCCCTCTGCCTACTCTGTTGTATGCGAAATACAGTGTGAAGCTGATCCTGTTCCCACTATCCTACAGCGCCACGGTGCTTTCAAAGTACTTTAAGCTTAAAGTGTATATATAAAATAACATAGTAATTTAAAATTCAGTTAACCCCAGCCTTAGGTTTAATCCTAACGTCCTAGGTCTAAACACTGATACAGTGCGGACTTAGTGCGGATAAAGCTGTCTTTATAGCGTTCGCTTCTACGACTGTTAGTAGATAAGTTCGCTATTTGTTATTTGACTTAAAATAAGCTTATAGTAAAAGGATAGTGAATTTTTGGAGCTTTTTATTTTTAAGTTTATTGTAATGGCATTTTTAAATGAAACTGCTAAATCTTGACTGTTGCTGAATTATAGAGAAGTATTTTAGAATTCATAACTTAAACGTATGAAAAAAATATTTGGTTCGAATATGTCGCTTAATTGGTGATAGGAGCTTAGACCGCTTCAATAAGGCGCGGGTTCTAATCCTACTACATTCAAATATTGAAATGCTCCTCAAATATTTCCCTTTTCTTAGTATCTAAATGTGAAAATAACACTTTAAAATATTAAAAATATTGCTCAAACAATTTTATTTATTCTGTATATTGTTTTTTATTAATTGTAGATATTTTTGTATTTTGCTACATCTAACGTACAATATAACTATTTCACGTAGAAATAACTACTATACGTACAGAATGGAGTGTCATATTAATAAGTGAAAATAATATAGCAACAATAACGTATGGTAACGTACGGTACCTACTAGGTACTAAAACACACCTTTTGTACCTGGATTCGAAATATTGATTTGAGAGACTCATCATTCCCCATTTTTATAATTGCTATTATCCTAGAACCACCGCATTCACAGTCCGACCCTGTCCCAATACATCGCGATACCTTCAATCTTTCAAAACTGCTCCATACAATAAATAACATAAATATATATATTTAAAGACATACATACAAACATACATAAAAAGTATCTCTAACGACACGTTTAATAAGTTAGATCAGTAAGCCGCTAAGCCCCGCTCATCCCATGATAACGACGGGTCCACTCTGTTTTCATTACTACACCGACTAGTTTTCTCGTTCTAAATGGTCCATAAACATTGCCGCAAATAGGGTAGGTAGGAACAAAGTTCCTAGCAATAATCTTAGGCTATGTGAGCTTTCTTGAATTACTTCTGGAGTACTGGATATGTCTTATATATTTTTTTGATCCATTGTCTCTCTGGTCAGGTTTCTAGTCTCTATTTAGCAGGTTGGTTACAAAGAATCTGATGTTAAAATAGTCTAAATGTGGAGCATTTGTAAACTCAGCTGTCAAGTTTATCCCCCGAATGGGAATTTAATCCATAATTCATTTTTTATTTTCACTCTTTTTGTAACAAAATTACAAATATCTTCCAATCTAATGACAAAATACTCCTTTAAAGGCAACATTTAGTTATAGAACTTAAAGCCAAACTTTTCATAAGAACGAAAATATAAGAAAGTGAACCCTCAAGTATCATAATCATAAGCTTAAGCATGACCTTCATCCTACATACTGCTATCGGTTACAAATAAGTAAGACGTTGGATTTTATAATTCAACACATATTGTACGGATTAGGACAATCTTTGGAGAACGGAGTGATCTTTCATCAGGTTCTTTCTAAATAACAGAGATATATACTAAGCAAATACTATTGTACAGATCTACATAGAACCGTTCGTAATTTCGTTTTTGTAACCTATAATGTAAAATATCCGTTTCTTAACGTTCCCATTGGAATTTCTTAAAATCCTCTCTTAGTACTATTATATAAGTGCTGGTAGGTGTGTTCTCATGGAAATTATAGGTCAAATTTCAGCATTCTACCCCACGTAGTTTCAACTATGTGATGACTATTACAGAGTAATAAGTGAGTAACAGACAATCAGCAAGAGAAAACTGGAGGCGTTATAAATGAGACAGACAGCTTTTATTAGTCTGGGATGGCAAGACCTGGAGGCTGCCGTCGTCATCATCATCATCATCATCATCACTACAAATACTTCCAACTATCAGTCACTCAGTGACGGAAGAGTTTTATATATAAATTTGACACATCTAGCATTCCTAGATCCGCCCTTTAAACTTAATAAGTGAGCTTTCGTTGGGATAATCTGACAAATTTTACGTCTCTTTGATTACTTTCAACTGTTCCCGTTACTCATAACGTGCCTTGATAGCATCTTAGTTCCGAAATATATGTGGAACTTATGTAATGTCCCGTTCAGTATAGTGGTTAATTAACCTGTGATTGTTTAGAAGAGTAGTTATGAGTGCGTACAAAGTTTAGATGTTTAGAGCAATTTCACGCGCTTAGCTATTTAGACGTGCTTGCATGCCAAAGCCACATTTTGACTCGTTACCAGAGGGAAAAAATGAAAATATTAAATATTTTGTTCACCTGATTTTATATTACATATGTACATATTAAAGACTTTTCCGTAGAAAAAGCACGGCGTAAACTGCTGTGGGTGTAGGAGACTAAAACAGGTTCTTTGAAAAATTTAGAGAAACACTAAGAATTTCCGAAGATCCTACAAAATAAAAAAGGCATATTTCATTTTACAGCCTACATAAGCGAAGCTCAGGCTTCAACTCATTTAAATCTAAAATTACTATTTTAGAATATTTTTTTTAGCTTCACGTTGTATCTCGAATATCAAAATCTAGAGTTAAGGCACATCACTTCCATTTATACACTTCCTCTGTCCCGGCGAATTCTGGAGGCATTGCGTCTTGAGAGGCGAAACTCAACGCCGCACTTTACCACGTTTCCAGAATGAGGAATTTCAAATATTAAATATTTAATTTGCTTGAGTGGCATACTTGAGTGAACCCACAATCTGTCACATTTACAGTCCCACGCTTGTTCTCCTAGGCTACAACTTAAATAATATTTGGAGATTATATTATTTCTCGCCGATTTTGAACTTACAATCATCTTGCTAAGCTATACACGTTCCTCTCAAAACAAATAAAATTTCATAATAGAATTACAGTTCATCTAAAATAAATCTTTTGGCAGATTGTATTTTGTTTGATATTTATTCAGCGTTAAATTTTATCACAGCTTCTTTGGGAAGTTTTTCTTAACTGCCATATTGTCCATTGCTGGTGACTTCAACTCTTTTAAAAATATCGAAAGCAGTAATAAATTCAAATTTCAAATAGATTTTTTTGGGTTACCGTGAAAATTTCGTTAATAAAAATCACCACATAGTGGTTGTCGTGGTGCAGGGGCACAAGTGTGTGATTGTAAGCGCGATGTTTCTTAATAGGATTGAATTAATGAATTGACAGAGAGTTGTAAAAACTTTTTATGCGTGAAAAGTAGTATTTGAACAAGTAAGGCAAATTAGACTTATATCACAAT
Source organism: Heliconius erato demophoon (assembly GCA_018249695.1). NCBI lineage: Eukaryota > Metazoa > Arthropoda > Insecta > Lepidoptera > Nymphalidae > Heliconius > Heliconius erato. The sequence continues at coordinate 6,454 of DWQW01005171.1, forward strand.
AGTTGACCACCAAATTAAAATTAAATGTAAAAAGAAGAAATCTACAATTGAAGTACTCTTTAAGAAGAAAGTAGAGAGAGTACTCCATAATTCGAAACATTACATATTATATGGTGGAACTTAACGCCGCACTTTGTCTACCGGAACGTAGATGTGTTTATGAACAATATTAAGTATCGTGCAATACCCCTACATAGACATAAAGCTAAAGTATATTTAAATGAATATAAACATTCCACATAGACAAAACAGACTAAATTGTACAATACTCCAGAGCTAAATAACTAAATATGTTAGTGCAAGGTTTCTTCATATCAGCGTCATTTGTCACACCGACTGCCAAGAGCAAGTGTTAATAACCGACCGTGGCAGTGTTCCAGAAGGTAAGTTATTTGACTTTCTCGGTAGACACAATATAAAATAGAAATACGTATGTTTTCGTTTGATTTTGTGAGTTATATTAATAATATATCGTTATCCACTGGGGAATGGAAGTGGAATAATAAGGACGGAGTGTCCTAACACTACATTCCCATGTTCTCTGCGTCCGTCACCGTTTTACATGCGGGATATAGCGTGAATCTAAAAAATATATATTTAACACTGAATCTCACCTGAGGTATTGCGTGTTGAGTGGCGGAACTCAACGCCGCGCTTTACCTTATTACCAGAGCGAGGAAATGAAAATTTCATTCCTTCGTGGCAATCAGTGGCAATCAAACCCACAACCGTCGCATCTACATTCGCACGTTTGCCTGCGCCTCGATAGCCCCAAGTTGTTATTTCTACTTCAAAACATCTAATATAACTTAGCTTTATTAAAAAGGAAAAACGCCAAAAAAACCAGCCTCTTACATATATACATCATATTTTTATCATGAAAACTTCGAAGGGCGTCTCAAAGTGAAAATGAAAGTTCTTGTCCAATCTGGGGCATAAAATTTTATTGTGGAACTTTTATCTGCCCCCAGAGGTCCGTTTAAATGACACGTAAAGATTGTCTCGTTTGTTCGCCTTAAATTTAAATTATCTTTTGTCGTCCAAATAAATCCTTTTGTTCTTGACGTACATTTTATTGTAGTGAGGCCGTCGTGGCATAGTGGCATCGTACACAATGTAAATGCGACGGTTGTAGTTTCGATTCGCACTTGAGACAATAAATTATCTTCATTTAATCGCTCTATTATATAAAAATAAACTTGCAAGCGACGACTAGTATAATATAATAAAGAACGGAGTGTCTTCACACGACACTCTCCAGCTTAGCCAGCTAAAAATAACTCAATTGCATGAAGCTAAGATAAGGAATGAGACCAGTCAGCCAGGTCAGGTACAAGCCCTGACTGTAAGCGCGACAGGTTGTGAGTTCTACTCCTACTCCAGGAAATTAAATATTTAACATTTTTATTTCTACGTTCTGGTGTCGAGGCGCAAAGCATCAAGTATTCGACGGAAGGTGTGAGCAATGATTGAACTCTAGGCCTCGGCCTAACATACAGCATCCGGGAAACGGTGTGAAGATGAATAAATGAATAAGAAAAGGAAATCACATTTTAATTTCTATCACAACTTAGTCCTTTAAAAAAAAAAACAAAAAAAAAGATTTCACATTTTCAATGGCACTTCCAAACTTTAGTCTATCAGAGACGCCGCTTTTTGTTGGCCAGTAGTTAGTTACTCGGTGATTAATTTCTGAATTTTCAAGACTTCATCAATTTGAAAGTTAGTTTGTCTTTATGATGAATAATTACATGGCTTTTATGCAAGGGCTTTAATCAGTAGAATTGAAACGAAGTAGCGCTCGATGACTGAAAACTGGGAACTTTTGTTTTTGTCTCAGTCAGTTTATTTATTGTGTAATTTAAAATGTTAGAATTTGAGAAAGAGAAATCATGTAAAAAACCTGTAAATTCTTATCTTTAAAAAGCGTATAAGAATTTTAAAGTAGCTTGATGAGAACGTATGGCTTAGTGATAAGAGCGTTTAGAAAGTTTCCGAAAGGTGCGTGTTCGAATTCCACTATGTTCAATTTTTCATACATTTTCTAAATTTTCTGTTGTTAAACATCTCACAGATAAAACTACGCGGCGTAGAAACATCATTTTAGTTTCTGGGGTTGTATACTGAGCAGTAATACAAGATTTCTCAAACTGATAGCGCGTAAATAAAGACAATTTATATATAATAATAATTCCCTGAAGTCAAACTTTGACTCACTGTGCCACAACGACTTTGAAATGCGATACTCATCAAGAAGTACTAAAAGACGTAAATATACACCTAAGAAGGGAATTATAGAATTCACGATCTTGCCAATCCAAACCAACTCAAACTGAATCGCACATAAATAATATAAAAAAAATATTCCATCACCTAGCTCTACATTTTTTAAATTAAAAAAAGGGCTACGTTTCATAAAAAAACGTATCGTCAAATACCTTTCTTTAAATTTCAATGTATTTCCGTAAGCACGTCGCGCCGTATTTGAATGTGTAGTTTTAAACAAATCGCCTGGAGCGTTCGCCTCTAATGTTTCTAAAGGGTAGTCGCTGATTTTTACATAAAAATACTCATGCTCACGCTGTGAATGATAGCTGCGCTGTCTGTTTGTATGGATTTAACGCGGGCGTCTATCGTACTTTTTTATTATATGTAGATATCTTCTTTATTAAAATTTTGAAATTTCTATACAATTGTACAATTTTTATAATAAAGTTAACTGTAAAACTTTAGTATTCAAATATTGTAGTATTTAGATTCACGCTATATTGTGTACGTATTAGGGCAGGTAGAGGGAACCTGGGGAGATAGTGTTAGGACAGTACGTTTCCATTAAGACCCTTCCGGTCCCGACTCTCCAGCTGAATTCTAGAAGCTTTGCGGGTTCAGCGGCGAAACTAAATGCCGCGCTTTACCTCCTTACAAGCAAGGAAATATAATATTAATTATATCGAGTAATTGAACTCAGAACCATCGCGTTTATAGTCACAACCTTGTAGCCTCTTATTACGAACGAAAGATAATTATTCAAAATTTATAATATTTTTTGTATTAAAACATCTATTTAAAATCCAACTAGCGCATATACAATACGCAGGTTTAGTAGTTACGTACGTACATACATACGTACGTAGTACTGTGGTTAGTGCACTCTACGCGTAAGCCTTTCGCCAGCATTGTCTCAGTTTATCTATATACATGTAAATACCATATGTCTGAGAGACGTCTGAGTGTTGTTTACTTCAATTTGTATAAAACATCGACACTTTATGGAGTTTAAACATGTGTTGTCATACTTTTTTACAAAATGGATTAAAGTTTGAACTGAGTTTGAACCCACGACCTGTGGATATCGTCCAAGCGTTCCTTTTTAGGAGTAGAAATTGAGAAGTGATAAATATCTCTTTCTACGCTACAAGTATCAGTTATTACAAATTCGAGTCCTCGTTATGTAATTTGGTATATCTAGTATTCATAATTTTAAATATTTACATAAATGTAAAATTTATTAAATATCACGTTTTTTGTCTATTTTACTATCTGGGCGATTAGTGGGCGACAGAGTGTCTTATCACTGTGATCCTTGTGCATCCCCGCTTTACGTGGGATAGGAGAGTGAAGCTATATATACATATATTTCATATTGTATTTATATCTAACGAAACAAAAAGCTAAGGCCCGCCAGAGCCCTTTGCACGTAAAGTGTGAATGTTTGAAATTTAAAATTTAATTAAGGCGTAGCGGCGGTTTCGTAAATCCACTAAAGGCGGGACTAGACGGGACACAAAGCAATTTTTAATTGCATCCCCACTGTACTGTACAGTCTTTGACGTTTGCGATTGATTAAAAAGAAAATGTCATGTCTAGAGGTAGGTGGGCGGCTTGTAATGAAGAAGGTAGGCAGAGGGAACCTGGGAGCCTAGTGTTTATTTACATGGAATACAGTATATAGCAAGATAAACAGAGGGAACCTTATGTCAAGATACTCCGTTCACCAAGCTCTGATTGAAATATACGTTTTTGTCGTATCACCTTAGCAGGAAAATGAATATAGTTTCTCCCTCGATTGAGAATCGCTCTCACGACCGTCACGTCTCCAGTCAGACGCTGCGCCAATTTCTAATCTAATATAATAATTATAGTTAAAATATTGATATTGTAATTTCAATACTTGAAGACTTGCGGTTTGTCTGCTAGAGGAAGAGGACTTAATTCAAATTAAGTCCTCTTCCTCTAGCAGACAAACCGCGGCATTGAGTTACGCCATTCAACAATAAATATATTGAAAAATTGGGTGGTATATGTGGAATACCTGTATCTCAATACCAGGTTCCATCTGGTTGTTGCTGATACAGATGCAGGGTAGGCGGAGTCAGCCTAATGTTAAGGTACTACGCTCTTCACTTACCGCCGAATTCTAGAAACATTGAGTTTTGAGTGGAAGAACTCAACCCCGCGCCCTACCTCAACACCAGAGAGAAGAAATTATAATTTAAAATATATTATTTTGTCGAATAGTAATCAAACCCATAACCTGCCACGACTTCACATGCATGTCTCACCACTGGCCTCAAGCTCAGATTATAATTAAAATATATTGTAAACAATATATATAGCACTGCACGACGGCGATGCACCGATTGTTAGAAACTCTAAATGTTACAGCATAAATTGTGAGACCACTCGCGCTACAAAACTTTGGGAAATTCTGTCGCTCGCATGTACACGTATTAAAATTTAAATTTATTTATTAATATGTACGAGGAAGTAAGGTTGGAGTCCAGTGTGCAGTGGAAGTTGGTGGGACCGAGGGTGTGCATGCTTCATGCTGTATATATCGTGAATTTCAAATATTTCCTGCTAATTATAAGTATCTCGATTATTGTTTATGGTTGAACTCCTTCACTCAACACAAAATGCCACGAAAATCCAGCGGAATGTGGGGAACGAAGTGACTTAACTCTATGTTTCCACTGCCTACCCTGCCATATGCGGGATACAGGATGAAGGTAAGAAAAAAAAAATACAATTCTATATAAGGCTCTAGCAGTGAAGGAGAATGTTAGTACATTGTAAAGTGCATTCATAATTGATTGAGGAGTCAAGTAACATAAGTACAAAAAATACACAATTGAAGTTTCCCCTTTCTTTAAGACGGTTAAAAATGTAATAAAACATGTATGTACGGTAAAAATAGTATCCTAAATGTTTATTGACTCCGCTACATCTGGTTCAATTAAATAATTAACACTACAGTTACATCAACATACCTCAAAACCATCGATAATCAGCTTAGTTACTGATTTCAAATGTCTTTAACATTGAATATTACCTGGAATAAAGAAAATATTTTATCATTATGCGAGTACTAATATACAATAACATGACAAAAGGCTCTGCGAAATATAGTCAAAATCTTTATTACATTAAATTAAAATTAAATCAGCTTCACGTATTCCGCACACTAGTCACGCACGTAGGCCACTTTCTGCCGAATTTTCGGGACACTGCGTGTTGAGTGACGGAATTCAACGCCACGCCAACGCCTTTGCCTTGAAACTAGAGCGAAGAAATGAAAATATAATTTAAGTTAATATTACATTTCCTCGAGAGGGGATTGCGCCTGCGCCTCAACTGGTCTACCCTTACTTAAGAAAAAAATATTTAATACAACAATTAATTTCGAGAAACGCACGATTCTCAACTGACGTGAAGTCAACTCAAACGTTTCCAACTCAACTAAGGAAGCTTCTATAAACTTCCAAATTGCTACAATTCTAGTTTAGTTCTTATAGGTATCATTACTACTCTTCTTTTAACACCACGCTGTATTCCACATATAACAGGGTAGACAAGGGAACCTAGTGTACTGGACATCCGTCCCTCACTTTCCACCGTGTTTTCGAGACAGTGTCTGTTGAGTAGCGGAAATCAATGAAAAAATAAAATAATATATTTTTAACAAAGAAAATTGACTTCAACCGGATCCCATAATCAGAACTTAACCAAATCTACATCAAACTATTCTTGAAGTAGAAAAAAAAAGTCGGTCATCGAAATCGGTTGCGCTATTCGTCCATTTGTCACGCACATACTTAATGCAAATTTAAGACTTATATGACTTTCTCATGGATAACATTGTCAGAAATGGTCCAAATTAAAATGGGACCACAGGGAAAGCACCAGCTATCAATTAAAAATCAGTTCACTTCGTCAAAAATTTTACAGAAATCGTTTAAAAATATTAAATAATTTATTCCTTCAAGCGCGTATCAAACCCACAACCGTCACGTTTGCAGCCACGCTGTACCACTGCGCCACGACTGCCCCATTGTTGCCAATCAAAAGTTAGTGATCACGGGCCGTGATTACTAACTTTTGATTTCGAAGTCTCCCAATGAGAAGCAATTATTCGACACATTGATTTATTGTTCGTTTCCCCAACTTTTTGGAGACTTGTCCTCGACTAGAACTTCAGAATTGTATAAAACATGGAGCTATAATAACTTTCTTAGATAATAACTTTTGTATCTAAACGCGATACGGCACGTCTCTGATAATGGGGGAGATTTTTGTTTTGATTGTTTTATGTCGTCTGTCCATCTATGTATTAAGTTATATGTCAATTTCTAATAATGTGTAGTGTAGGGAAGTTCTGATGACGAGTAAAGTACTTAACTTACCTAACATTAGTGTTTGTTGTCCAGTCGTGGCGCTGGTAAGTTATTGGTTCGATTTCCACTCGATGAAATGAAATATTTGTTTAAATTTATATATCTGCTTCTTCGCTTTGGTCTCGACGCAAAAGTGCTGCATTGACACGTCTTGCCACTTAACACGCAATGCGTCCGAAATGTGGCGAAAAGTGGGGAACGAAGTGTCTTAACACTAGGTTCCCTTTGCCTACTCTGCTGTGTGTGGAATACAGCGTGAAGCTGATTTATTTTATTTGATTTATTATATAAAAATAGTTCCGAATGTATTTCTACCCCATAAACATCGACACAACAAATAACTATTATAATATTTTCTATAAATATTTGGTTTTTGACATGAAATACAATACATTTGTATTTTATTGTAAGAAATAAAGATAAAATTTATATTTCTTGACCATGCATGTAAAGTGCAAAGTATAGGTTATGGCAATAGTATCTCAAATGACGAGGTGTAGGGCTTGACGGGTTTGGTTGTTGTATTCGTATTCGTCTTATTTTTATATATAGCAGGATGGTCTATCTTAAGGCGATGCCATTCTGCAATATTTATACATTTGTTATATTTTCTTACACGGAAATGACGAAAGATTTGATGAGGCAAGTATCATCATGATAATGAATACGCTATCACCAATTTTGTGATGATTCAGATCCCTATAATTAATAAATAGAATTTCCAGATTTCTAGCTTCGCTGAACAGCTGTAATAAATACACGTAGAGAAGAATTATAAAAGATTATAGAATTTCTTAATATTATGATTACAGCCAATAAGCTAAATAAATAATTAAGATTCTTTACTAAATATTTTTTTTACTTCGCCTTGTATCCCGCATACAGTAGGGCAGGCAGAGGGAACATGATACTAAGACACTTCGTTCCCTATTTCCCGCCGAATTCTGGATACATTGCGTGTTAGGCGGCGCTACTCAAGGTCGAGCTTTGCCTCAACACCAGAGCGAAGAAATGAAAATGTACATTTAAACATAAATTTTATTTTCTCAAGTTTGAATCGAACCCACAACCTGTCACGTTTATAGATACACACTTGTGCCCCTGTGCCACAACTGGCCTCACTACATTAAAAAAATATATAACTTCCAAACGCAAAACAACTTACTCTTAACATATGAGCGCATAGATGCATGTGTCCTGGCACAATGCGTCCCGCTATCTGTACATGGCATCATTGTTCTACAAAAAGTTGGCACTTTCTACTTGATTCAATATTAATAAATATTAGTTTTCTTTATTATTATAGAGAACTCTGTTCTACATAACTCAGTATTGTTTTCAGTTTAATTTAAAGGCTTTGCTAGATTTGCTTCGAATTTATGTTAACTTATAAGGTAATAAAATCTGAGCTAAAAAAGAATGTGAGAGATGAATGTGGGGAACGGAAATATATCAATAGGATACCTGTCTACCCTGCCATATGTGCTGCTGTTATGTGGAAGACAACGTGAAGGTAAAAAAGAATAATAACAATGATAATAATTGTATTACATATTTGGGAAGTATGTTCAATAGAGATGGCAGACGAAATGGATGTGGAAAGGCGAGTTGTTGTAACAGGTTTAACAGTACCATAGCTGCATTTATGAGACGGCGAAACGTCAGCACGGCTGCACCTTTAGCCGTATACAATACAGTGTTGGTACCGACGGTGTTATACGGTAGCGAAAAGTAGGTATTACAGAAGAAGAATAAAAAAATATGAATGCCGCGGAGATGCGATCTCTTTGTAGGATATGCGGAGTCAGCTTATCCGCAATGAAGAGATACACAGAATGATAGGTACTAGCGAGGATGTCACGGAGATGAAGAAGAATGCTCAGGTGGGTTTTGTGCACGTCAAGCGAATGTGTGATGAAAAAATGCCAAAGAAGATTTATGATTGAAAAGTGAGTGATGAGAGATTTAGGGGGAGGCCTCCGTTGATTTTCGAAAACACAGTATACAACATAGTGTACTGGAGGATGGTCACGTAAAAAGTATGAGGATCCTCGGAGGGTACATATGAAGACGTTGATGATAGTGGACGAGGTGAAAAAGATATGTAGAGACCGTTGCGTTTGGCGTTCCGTTGTCTCTGACTATAACACTAGGGATAAAGCACGCTTTATAACTAGCGGGGTAAGTTAAGTTAAGTTACATTAATTATGATATCATCAAGCTATTCTGATGCTAGGACCTGAATAATCAAACTATAAGCAAATTGTATAGCACTTTGCTTTTAGAATTGCGTACCATAAAGGCAAAGCAAAAACAACAGGCCAATCACCTTGTGGTCGCGAGGAGATATGAAACTGAAATTAATGTCAAATATTAATGTCTTCATACAAGATGTTGTACATTCGCAAAGTTAAATATGTGAACTTTCATAAATCTTTCTTTCCATTGGCCTATAATACTGAAATTGGTACCCAACCCTCAGCGGGTGACCCGACTCGAACTTGGGCAGTTTTTTTATTTTTATTTAACCATGTATTATTTTGTTAAAATATATTATAGGTATTAATAATTATAATAAGCAATAATTATATATTATAGTGAATTCTCAATTTTAACCGTTACGGCTTAACTTTATACGTTATTATGCAAATATTTGCAGTCACGGTTAAATACTCAGTTATTAACCACCGGTAATTGGTTTATTAATTTTATATACACATTTATTAAGTAATATGAAAATTCATTTTGTATACGAATTTTTAATGCAATGTTTGTATGTTTAATTATATAATTAGTTCTGATTTTATATTAATACTATCTTATACTTGCGGCTTTGCGTCCAAATAAAAAATATTATTTTAGGGAACGATTCAGACGGTACGGTCACGGTTCGTTTTCAGTTTCAGGAAGGGAATTCCACGGTTGCGTGGCGCGTGGAAGGAAGTTCTTACTAAGCCGCACAGTAATGTAGTGTCACGTTTCCAGGTTATTTGGTTGTTTCGGCAGCAGATAACTGGTCAATCAGTTCCCTAAAACACTCCCCACGAACACAGCGAGGAGACATTCCTAAGCAAAGCCAAAGTGTCAAGCTTTTCATATATCATTGGATCTCTAACGATTCGAATAGCTCTTTATTGTGTGCGATCAATTGGATTTAGCTGATACTGACGTACACCACCCCAGAGATGAGAACAGTGCTCCATATGAGGCCGATCCTGGGTCCTATCATATCCTCCTACAGGACTAATCAGTACCAGACTGTGGTCTGAAGACCCTAAAGGAGCATGGATCATCTGGTAATGTTCCGTTATCTATCAGTAGTTTTGACTCTGTATCTGATAACTGACTCGGACCCGATTGTCCGAGTCAATATGCGATTTATGCGGTCAGGATTTTTTGTAATTTCTGCATTATTGGTTGTATACAATGTGAAAGAGTAATCATTTCAAAGTGTTAATGTAATATTACATTACTTGTAATTGCAAAATAAAAGCGGCGCTGTGATCTGTGTTACATAATGTGTCTCAATATACGGGACCTAGATAAGATGATAACAAAAACAAAATATTTCTTTTTAAAATAAGTCAAATTTTATACTTCTTTACAATAAGGCTTGAAAACAAACAACATAAGAGGCAAGAATAGGAATATTATTTCAAGAATAGAACAAAGCCTTGTATAATACTTAGTTTGGGTTAAAGTGATATTATCGGTGAATATATAATAAACGTAGGCGTCGTAAGCAAATGTGAAACCTACGCAGTTATCTTACTCGAAAATATGCTTTATTCTCTAAAATATGATTTTATATTAATCCCATTAAGGCCATTGTAGCGCAGTGGAACCCCGACTAAATACAAGCTAGCAAGACGATGGCTGTGGTTCCGATTCTCACTCAGGAGAACGATTTATTTTTATTTCCCCGATCTGATAACAAGTTAAAGAGCGGTATTGAGTTTCACCACAAAACACAAAATGTCTTGATAATTAGATGGTGTATGGGAAACGGAGAGTCTTTACCCTGCCCACTCTACTGCAGGGCTATAGGATGAAGCTGAAAAAAAATCTTTACTCAATATGATTTATTTCAACCTTATAAGCAAGCAACCTTGCCGTCAAAAATATTCAAAATATAAAAAATATATAATATGATACATTGATATTACAATGACTTTTGTCGTATAAGCCTGACGTCTACGTCTACATCACGCCGTGTATAACAAATTGTCACTAATTACCTGCCCCGACGTGCCCCTGAAGGGTTAAGCCCCGCCATTTTTCATAGGGCTTTATACCGAGTTGCTCTTATCGATGCAATTTGTAGGTTTTAAAGTATTTATATACATTATCACAGTTTAAATGTATAATTTGTTAGGCTTAGGTTCAACAGGAGTCTTTATTAGTATGATTGATTGAGAAAAGCGTTTGGAAAAATAATGCAGGATTGTGTTTTTTGCGCTCTTTTTTTGTTTATTGTGTATTTATATGAAGGTGTGTTAGAAAACGAACTATATGGTATAGATTCCCGCTACGTTAATGTTTTAATGCGTTTTTTAAAACATTTTTCTTTCTTATTAATATGGATTATTGAGGCGAGTCGTGGCGCTTCGGCACGAGGTGCGACTGTAAAAGCCGACTGGTTGTGGGTTCAATCCCCACTCGAGGAGATGAAATATTTACTTAAATTTATATTTCCATTACTGCCCTCTGGTGTCGACGTTAAGCGCGGCGTTGAGTTCTGCCACTCAACACGCAATGCCTCCAGAATTCGGCAGAAAGTTCCCTCTGCCTACCCTGCAGTGTGCGGGATACAGCGTGAAGCTGATTTTGATTATTATTAATATGGATTTAATTATTTTCACTTTTGTGTTCTAGGAAGACAAAGCGCGGTATTGAGTTTCACCACTATAAGATTATGTCTTGAATTCAGACAAAAAATGGATAAAAGAGTGCGTTAAAACTAGGTTCCTACCAACCTTATTATAAGCCTAATATACCTTTAAGATCGAAAAAAAGAGACTATAACTAATTCATCTCTATCTCTATATCTTATAAAATAAGAACGATTTTTTTCTCTGTCTGGCCTTTCTACGCTATCTTCTTCTAAACCACCCAACGGATTTTGATGCGGTTTTCACCATTATGTAGAGTATTTCTC